>KK117454.1:102444-208677 GCA_000611955.2 Stegodyphus mimosarum | reverse complement strand
TTTTGGGAAATTTTAAATCCTAAATAGCGTAACTCTTTTGCGGCAAATTTACATTTGGACGCATTTATCTTTAAACCAGCTTCATTTAACAATGAAAACACTTTTTTTAAATCTTGTAAGTGTTGTTCTAGATTACTACTTGTAATTATAATATCGTCTAAATATATGAACGTGCTTTTACCAAGGACCGGTCTTAAGACGATGTCCATACATCTTTGGAACGTTGCCGGCGCGCCGGATAAACCAAAAGGCATTCTAAGAAATGCGTACGTGCAGACTTAGTTATGAACGCGGTTTTGTGGACGTCTTCGAGTTTTACCCCAATCTGAAAATAGCCACTCGTAAGATCTAACGTAGTCATGTATTTTCTAGACGAAATATTTCGAATTATTTCTTCGATTATCGGCAACGGATATACGGGATATTTTGTAACGAAATGTTACTTGCGATAATCTATAACAAAACACCACCGCTTCGGGTGCGTAATCGGATAATCATTATTTTTCCTGTACAGAACTACGGGGCTAGCATAACTGCTAGAAATCGGCGTGATGATTTTATTCTTTAAAATCTCTTTAATATGATATTCAGTTATTTCTTCTTTGACTTTATCGTAGCGGTACGGCTTTTGCCTAACTAGCTGAGCCTCCCCAGTTTCAATACTATGATTTACGACCTGTGTGAAACCCGGTAAATCTTTAAATAAATTCGAAAATTCACTTACCAGACCCTGGAGTTCTTCTTTTTCTTCTGCCTCTAGATGCTGCAAGTCCAGCTGCGGGGGCTTATCATTCTTGGTTTCTATTGGTTTCATATTTAACGTCAACTCTCCCCCTTTGAAATCAATTTTTGCTTCTGCCAAACTAAAAGAGTCCACACCTAGAACAATACATGTTTGCAGGTTTCGCACAGTATAAAATAAAATTTTTACCTGCTCGTCGTTGATACGCACGAACAAGGGTACTTTGCCTAAACAGCTACACTTCTCCCATTGGGCCGCTATGACATCCGTGTCTCTTGCACTAAAAATTCTGTAACGGCGAAAGTGCTTCTTGAAAAATCTTTCCGATATAAAGCTGCTTTGAGCTCCTGTATCTAAGAGAGCCGTCGCCGGTATGTTGTTAATTAGAACTTCAATCTTCGGTAAACTCAAATTCTTCACGACCACGGTGTTTAAATTGATTGTGGAAGGGTTTTGCGCTGCTTCGGACTTCTTCACCTTCCTCGAAGAAATCCATCTTAGTTTAAATTCTTCTTATTCTGGTTGCCCTCGGAATCTTTGCTTGTTCTTCTATTGAATTCCCTTCGTTCGCCGCTCGATTTAGGAGACACATCTTTCTTCGGCCATTGCTTCGCCTTATTCCCGTAACTTTGATTTTGCTTCTGCTGGGGTCTTGGCGAACTCCACTGACTTCTTCGCTCAAATTGGCGTCGTCGCTCGTTGTCGGCTGTTCTTCGGCTTTCAAATTGTACTGCGAGCTCAAATAATCTGTCTAACGTCGTTGGGTTTCTTAGCTCGATGAAATCTTGAACTTGGGGCAGTAGCCTAGGAAGTATAATTTGAATAACTTCAGGATCCGGGCGACTTCCATACAAAAGCTTGAAAACTTGAATTTTTCTCAAAATAAAATTAGACAAATCTTCTATTTTTTCTTGATATCGACTAAAAAGTTCCGCTTCCAGTCTGGCTCGATCTCGTACTACAGGAAATGCTTTCACCAAGGAATTTTTGAAATTTTCGTACGTGTATGTGGGGCTTCCTGGTTCCCCGAAGAGATTCTTTCCAATGCACTTGAACCAACTTAGCGCTTGGCCCTTCAAACCGCTAGTAGCAAGAGCGACTTTCTGAAATTCGTGAACTGGATATAGCATGAAGTGGGAGTCTAGCTTTCCCAGGAAAGTAATTACGGCTGTCTTGCCGTCAAAACTTGCCGCTGGCTTCATGGCTGCTCGCATGGTTTGTACGATGTAGCCAAATCCTTCTAGGCCAGGAGGTTCTCTCTCAGGAGTCTGGACAGGTACAGCAGGTATCTCAGGTTCGTCTTCTCGTCTTTCAGGTCATCCTCTTATTTTTCTTCGGGCGCCAGTGTCAGGACTGAGTGTTCTGTGCATGTTCTTGGCAAACATCTTAAAGTAACTCCTTAAACTCCTTAAGTCCTGATCTGGAACAGGGAGCTGAAATCAGCTATGTTCTGGTGTAGATACTGTGCTGAAGTAGTATAATAACTGCACTTGAAAGGGATTTAAAATCCTCTTTTATTAAATCACTATTATTTACAACTCAACTCCCAACTTGGGAGGGATACAGAAAGTAAAAGACTACACTTTGGTCTTAATGAACGATCAGATAATTTTAAACTAAAGCTAAATAGAAATTTAATTAATCTTTGCTCACAGAGCTAATCGCGGAGTTGGCCTCTAACTAAACTCTACTAATACTAGCGCACTTGCATTTATTTCAATAAGCAATCACGTAGCAAGCACTATGGCTTATAATTTAGCTGCTAGCTGATCAAGCGAACATCGAACAGAATGACCGTGATCTGAGACTAAAAGCTGTCTCACACTGAGAGGTTTCTACCTCTGGTTTAAATAGTACTTGGCTCTACTTCAAATTAGCATACGCTGAAAACGCGCGCTTCTTCTGACGGGAAGTTGAAACTGAGAAGAGATACAGATTTAAATTATAATAAAACTTTGTTAGTTTAACTAAAACCTTACAAGTTCTACTATTGACATATTCTCACAAAATCGAACATAGGAATCGAATAAATGAAATGAGCATCTTTATTAGTATCTGTTGCTTCGTCAAGCTATATTGGAAACAATTTGTCACGCAACTTCGAGAAAAGCTGACACTGTACATCTTCAGCTATGTCACCAATTCGACGAGTAACAGTATCATTTGAAAGAGGTATGGACCGCAATTGTTTTGAAAAAATTATCTTCAAACATAGTTTCCGCAGTCTCAGTTGCTGCAGCCAAAAATAAGCTCTTCACCAACGGCGTGAGGATTTTTACATCTGGCTATTTTATATGAAACTTTGCAGGATGCAATTAAAACTTTTTTATTCAAAGACAAAGTTTGGTTAAAAAATGATTTTTGCTTTTCATATGATTTTAATTTTAATTCGAAGAATTCTCTGTGTTTGTTGACGTACTCACTATGAAGCGTTTCCAAATGTCGTTCAAGTTTACAAGGTTTCATGCTGTCTGTGGCCAACATTTTTGAGCAAATGATACACAGGGGCCTTTCTTCTTCATTTACCTCAGTACTGGTAAAGCCCAAATTTAAGTATTCTTCAGAATATTTTCTTGATTTTATTTTCGGAACCACACTTGTTTGTGTACTTGTTGATACTTGACTATCTTCTAATGCTCGCTTACTTCCGCTTAAAAATTTGTTTATGAGTTTGCATAAATCTGCTGCCTTGAATAATTTTAATATGGGAATTGCAATTAACACGAAAACAGATATAACGTACGATGGATTCGATCGCGATCGACTCGAATGAGAATTGAAACTTGCGTAATCGAACATTTTCCTTCTTCCTATGAAAAAAAATTTGCTCTGCTTAGTTTCGAGCTGTCGAGCTCGAACGAGCTGCGTCGAGCTTAGTTTGAGTTTACCTCAACACAACAGCTATATAATACGATTTACATTGTGAAGATTTATTAAATTTTACTATCAATTAATTTTTAGTTTGGAGTGACTGGTGGGTTACCATTGTGTTGAGTGGTGGGAGGTCGCGCATCTGACTTCCTGGAATGATTGGGTACGCGATACTTACTGCATTATTGAACTCAAAACATATTTATTACAATTACGAGAAGCTTTTTACAAATATATATATAATTCATGGATAGCATAGAATGGTATTGAAGTGAATTACAGTCCTCGTGATGTGAGTGGTCTTCTAACAAGGGTCTCTCTAGTCGAGAGCTCGAGAGCATTCTAGGTCTCTCTAGTCGCAAGTTCAGGAGCCTCCTAGATTTTGTTCCGATGGAAAAAAATCTTCAAACAGATTTTGCCATGCGTCCTTAATCTTTCGGTTGTATTTTACATTCTCTGATTCGTTATATCCGGAACGATATCGGAGGAAAAATAAAATCGTTGGTTCGTCAACCCTTCTGAAATCGAGAGGCTTTGACGACAGACACTATGCAGAACGCTAAAATCCCTTGACACTAATTGTGAAGTTATGTCTCTTGCATTGTCAACTGGAACTAATTATTGCGAATGCGATGTCAGAAACAGGTCATGTGACACATCGTGAAAGCTTGGAAGCAGTGACTCTCGGGGACCGCACACGCGATTCTCTCATCTCTGTGTGGTTCGCCGCAAGTTAAAGCAACTTTCTTTTCAGTCTTGTTTCACACAGGCTTTCCTACCAGGATGTTAATAAGCTAGCGCGAGTATGTTCAAATGAGGTAAAAAGAAGTGTTATTTAAACAAGGCGTTGGGAAAGTGATTTTAGAGAGTGTAATTCCTGCTTGAAGGTCACGTTGCTATTTTGAATTAGACTGATGTGGCATCGAGTGCTTCTAGCCGTTAGGCTTGTTTTCCGCCGACGTCTACGAATTAGAGCCTTCCTGCGCTTTAACGTATACTGCTGTGAGCCGTTAGGATAAATTTACTACATTATATTTTAAGTTTATCATTATCTGTTTTGAATTAAGCCAGAAGTGTTTGTTGGCTTTGTGCAAGCCCAAGTGAAGCCATCTTTGCGATTATAGTGAGTGAATAAAGGGTTGCTTACACCCTTCTTCTGACTTTCTATTATTATTAAAGACCTGAGGATAGTTCCTCTTATAATTTTTAAGAGCTCGTTAGTTTATGCTTCCAAAAGGGGACGAAACTCTGTAACGTTATTTTGCTATTAACTACAAATCACTCGTTATATCACATAAAATGTTTTACGTAAAAGGACCAGCTAAAAATCAGATATTTCGACAAACCACTGCTTTGTTAAATTTTGGAAATTTACTCCTTGAAGTCAGTATGAATCATCATTTCCTCAAGAACCATGGAAAATCTATTATTTGATTTAGAAGTACTACACCATTCCTTGTAATGCCCTGTGCCTTATCGTTATGAGAAATAACACCAACAGCATCTGGGTGAATTATTAAAATGCAGAAATCTTTTAACTGATCATGTAAATCAAAATATGTCGTGTCGTGTGCTCAGGGATCATCGAATATCTATGGCACTGTGTAATAAATTATTCCTACAGCCTAATAGCATTTCTGTAAATGAAGATCATGGCACCTATACGTTAACGTGCAGTGGTTACACCTATACGTTAATTGATCATTATCCTAAAAGTGTTCGTACACTTAAGAGTTTCAGTGAAATATTGCTGTATTCATTAATAAAAATTAATATTTGAGAATAAGAAATTTTTAATAATATGTATAAATTTCTTTTAGCAAAAATACACTAGTTATTTTATGAACATAGTAAAAGTGTTTTTGGAAAATCAATAAGCAAAACATAACATAAAAGTTACCTCACAAAAGTCTTCCTACATTTAAAAGAAATCTGCTCATATTAATTAACATTGCATTATTTCTTTTGATTAGTATTTTGCAGGATAGCTTACAGCATTTATGACAGCTTTCAAAGGTCTGGGCATTGAGTTTCAGTTTTTTTCAGTCAATTTTCTTTTCGGGGGGGCGGGGAATATTTGCACTAATGTTTCTCCGTTCTTCCATCGTTCCTGTTTTTAATTCGGTTTCCTTTTTATGTTGTTTATTCGTACTCTAACCTCTGATTCTCTCTAACCGCGTTCTATCGAGTTTTAATTTAGTGAATGAGATAGAGTTTGCAGAACTTGTGGACAATTATAGACACATCGAAGGAGATCTTTGATGTCCATGTGCTTAGGATCGTTATCCTGATAAAAATAAAGTTGTTTCTAATACCCAAATTTTAGGCGGATAATTTTAAATTATCTTTTAAAACAATTAAATAAAGAGCATGGTTCATTATGCCATAATAAATACTAAATTAGTTAATCCTAACGCAGACATGTACCTCCACATAGGGACACCTCTGCCGCTATGCTTTACTGTTCTAACCAAGGTCTTGGGATTAAGTCCCTCGTTTTTCTTCTCCGTAAAATTATAACTCCATCGGAACAAAAAATGTTAAATTTGCTTTCATCTGCAAATAAGGCATGGTTCCAATACGCTTCGGGCTTATTTACCATTGATTTTTGAGAAGGAAAGAATAAGTTTTCTATTTCTTGCACTTACAAAAATTTTCTTCAAGCAAAGCGGCTATGTAATGTAACTGATCTGAGTACTTGTCAAAAGCGAAATTGAAGTAAAAACTTTTTCAGTAAATTCTGTAGTAATCTTTGCAGCGTTAAAACGTTGATTTTTCACAAATTTTCTAACTATAAATTTCTTATTACCTTGAGTTACGTTTGCCGGATCGCCTCTTCTTACTTTCATTTCGATCCAGCTTTCCTCTTTAAAGCCCGTAGAATGGGATAATTTTACTAATTTAGCGATATCCCCGATCGATTTCCCCCCCCCTTATGATGAAAAATGATCAGCTTTCGAATGATATTCGTCATTTCCTTACGACTGGGAGACATTTTTAAATATTAAATAAAGTATAACAAAGTAAGCAAGCAAAAAATAAAGCCAAGCCAATAACGTCATCAAAATGCAAAAATAAAATAAACCTGGCAAATGTTTCGGTGTACGATCACTTTTTATCTACGACTTTTTAAATTTATCAGCTTCAGAAAAAGAAAATATGTCAGTATTAAGAAAAAAGGTTTACTTCTATTCAAAATGACATGGAAAATCTACGAAAAAATATTTGACATTATATTCGAATTCTGTTTCGCGCTACAGAGCTTTTTCTACAAATTCTTAAAAGTGTTCGAACACTTTTAGGAGCTACTGTATGTACAGATCAAAACATTAATTCTCTTGTAAATAGTACGTCCCTAAACGCACTGTTGAAATCTACAATTCCAAAATTTCTAGAGTTAAACTGATGTTACAGAAACGTTGACTGTTGGACAACTGAAACTGGTATTAACGGTTTCGCTTCTCAAAATTTTCTTTCCTTCCTTTTATTTCCAAAAGTGCTTAAAATATTGATAAAAAGCGTATTTTTAAAGGTGTTTTACTTTATTCTTTTCGCAAATATCCGTTAAAAGCAGACATTATTCGAAATATAAAAATAAACCCTAGAATAAAGAAAATACATTTTATGCTGTCTATGAAATTTTAGAAAATATTAGATCAGATTACATTTTGTAAAACCTCAAAGTAACAAAATCAGATTCTTTTACGATTATACATATTTTCTCTAAGTAATGAAAACAGGAAAAGGGAATATTACATAAGATTAAGCTATATTTTTGTACAAAACAAAGCAAAAACACATTCAGCTCTACAAACACCAAATTAATATTATGTCAGCCCCAAAATATTACTCTCACGAGGCACTCCACCTGGGAAATATACGAAAAGACACTCTGTCTGCACAATGCAAGCCAGATATGACACTACACAGACAACTGCAACAAATTTCACTTAATTGAGTCAATTTAATTCCCTAATGTTTTCTCTTAGTGTGACTAATAGTGAAGTAGGTTTACAAATGTTCCATTAGGAGGAGCTTTAGGAAAGAAATAACTTAAGTAAGAAAACACAAAACTCACGTTAAAAATTGAATGGAATTACATTGTCTGAATCGTAGAGGAGGACTTTTTTTTCTGTATATTGCTTTAAATAAACTGGAAAATCAAGCTTTAATCAAGGTTAGAATTTAGAATACCAAATGGAATTCGAATTTCTTTTAGTGAGGAAGTTTGGAGGCATTTCACAATCAAAATAATGGTTAACTACATGTAATTGCAATTAAAAAACTAGGAAGTGTGTTTATTAGATAAAGCTTTTGTGTTAAAATAACAAAGCGGGAAAGAGCAAAAGTTAATTGAAAACTCCATTTGAGCTCAAATGGGACTGCAGAAGAGAATTACATGCAATTTTTTTCCTTGGTAATAGCACTAAGTGAAAGCAGTTAGTAAAAACAGAATAAATCGACGAAGATGTTTTACTTAGCTTATTCTAAATTTTATTTGTATTAAAGGAATAGAATATTTCTTCTAGATGTCATTTTTTCACGAGGGATACCTTACTAGTTTATTAAAAACAATGATTATTTAATTAATGCATTTTTCAGTAATCAAAAGTCTTTAAGCGTCTTTATCCGTCTCTGCAACTGATTGTTGCCGCGAAATTTCCACCGAAATGTTTAAAAATTTAAAATAAAGAAATTAAGGAAAATAAAAATATCTGAAAGCTTCCATATTTTATATTACTCCCAAAAGGGATTTTTATAACGTTTTGTGTGTTCCCTTTTTTATTAAATATAAGGTTCTTCGCACATAAACTAAAAATTCAATTCAACGGAAATATCACAACATATTTAAAAGAGTATATTTTTAGAATTTCTGATACTCAAACTCGCGCGCTGTAGATAAAAATGTTTTTTTTTGTACAGTGTTGCCATTTCTCGCTTTGAAATTGCCGAGTTTCTTAATAAAAAACTCATAAATGCTTTACAAAATATGAAATCGATAATAAAACAAATTCCAAATTCGGGCTTCCAGATGCCCCTATTCGATTGAAGACGTACGTTATTTAAAATTGGTTGTCTCTAGGTACCGTTGTTTTATCACAATGCGAGAAATATACATATATTTATGCAGATTCTTCATTATTTAATTTCTTTTAAATATAATGCAGAGCTCTAACCTTTAGTGGCAACAATTTGAAAAGTGAACCAACATTTACAGTGAACCAAGGCAAAGTACCAAAACGAAATTAATAGCCCTTCTGGGATAACACCCTTTGGGCTAACACCCTAAATATATTAACAATTTCTAATCATAAAATAAATTAATATTTTTCTTTGTTTTTCTGCAGAAGGTAAGAAGCACAGATGCAATTTTAATTACATGTGTGCATAATTAGATAACTGACACTAAACACAAAACTTGCCTTAAAAGCCATGCTCACTGATGGTCCTTAAGGCAAGTGGTTACTGATCTCCTATGCATTTTCAGTCACAGATATAGAGCAGTGCAATGTTCACTCTTCCTGAAACAGTGAATAATAGGTAACGTAAGCCTTCAAAGATTTCGGGAAATCTCTTCCAAAGACATTTCTAACGTCAAAAATACCAGATTAAGGTAATAAATAAATCGTATGCAAATATGCATTTCAAGACCTCCTTGTTCAGTGCACTATATTACCTTCTCCAGAAGAATGTAATCTTGTTTTGAATTAATACGGATTCCCACGATGCATCTCTTGAACCATGATATGTAAGATGACTAGCAATATGAAACGTAAACAGTATCAAATTTGAGACCTTCCAGTTTTTAAGCGAATTTGCCTGGTCACTATTCTCTAAAGAAATACCAGAGAAATGCCTTTTAATCCTTAGATTTTTCCTCTCTTTAAAGTCGAGTGGGGAAGGAAATGAAGACATACGAGGGGTGACACAAGAATAAAAAACGATTCTAAGTGTGTAGCTCGAAGAGTAGAGTTGGCAACAGCTGTTTGAAATAGCAATCACTGAGATGGTTCTCAGTGGTCACGTTAACCAACAGTACTACATTAAGTACTAAAAAGACTTTTTGAAAAAATTAGGAAAAAAAGGCTACAGTTGTGGAGTGGTGGATGGCTCTTGCACCAGGACAATGCATTCGCTCACACAGTCCTATCTGTCAAGCAATTTCTGGACTGCAAAACCATTGCTGTGCTAGTGCATCCTCCTTAATAACCTGATTTGGCTCCATGTGACTTTGTGTATTTCCTAAAGTTAAATCTTGCTTAAAGGGAGCCCATTTTACCTCAGTTGAAGAATTTCAGGCAAAAACGGAGAAAATCCTGAAGGGCCTTCTAAAAACCTCGTTCCAAAACTGTTACCAGCAATGGCAGCACCGAATGCAGAAGTGTGCGAATGCTGAAGGGGACTGTTTTGAAGGTGATAATGTCACCGAGAACTGATTCTGTATGTACAATGTTTTAGTGGACCAGTCATTTTTTTGTGCGTGTGTTACACCTCGTAGTCGTCTAGAATTGTCGACATTTGACAAATTGTCATAACTGACAATTTAATTTAGGTGTCATTAACTTGTTTTCATTTGTTTGTGTGTATGTATGTGTATTAATAAGAGTTATGAAAGCCCGATAATGTCCTCGACGAAAATCTAACCCAGAGCTTCTTAACTGCTGACTGGACCTGCTACTACACTGCAAGAGCACATAGAGAAAATAACTGTAATGAATTTTCTCCTTAGCATTGCAATCAGGAACGTCTGGCTAACACTCGAGAGGTCTTGACTTCGAATTCTGGCAGTGGCATTGCTTGTTTTTCATATTTTCACCTTGCAAATTTTAATATATTCTATGACGCGTGGCGTCCGAACTAAAACGTAGAAAACAATAACTCGTCGCCACCTAGATTTGGCTATTGGTATCCATTCACCTCAGTCACTCTTAAAGAGGAAGAATGTAAAGGGGTTTTTTGCTTTCCTTTACCGCGTGCCTACGGTGTGTAATTGGGTCCAGCTAGCAAATAGGAGGTTCGTATTTTAATGCCAGGAAGGGAATTCCTGCCATTTCGCGTTCCACGTTCTGATAGGTACCTAATGACTCTACATCCCTTTCATTCAAAGCATGATAAATATGCTAATTTATAATTTAAAATAAGTAAACATTTAACTACAACTTTATTAGTTTAAAAAATTCCCCAATGTATCGATGCATTACGAGAAACGTACATCCCTAAACTAAGAAAGAATTCATTCCAACTAGTACACAGCCCACCAGCGCCCGAGCGGTAAAATAGCTGACCACTTATAGTTCCGAGCTGGGTTTGATTCCAGGCGAACGGGCTGGATGCATAGGCCTTTTCATGGTTCTCCCTTTGTATAACGTGTATCCGAAACAGTTTCTCTTAAAGAGTCCTCCACGAAAGCATCCCTCCCCTTAGGCAGATAGCCCCATAATCAATTAAACCAATCCAACTACTAACATAATTCCTTAAAAAGAATAGACTAATATCACAAATGCATTATAATATTTCTCGAACATTACTCCAACTTATATTTGAATTTTGCAAATAATACAGATGTTCTTATTTAATTTAAGTTATTTTAGAAATGTCATTTTTGTGAGAGTAAAGAAGGGAGACTTTTTTCTAAAAGTTTGCTTCGCTGTGTTTTCACCCGAACTCAAACTAACGGTCCTGCTAACGGAATGGTTATGTGTCAGTTTCACGGTTACCTCCTTGTACGACGTCAATATAAACTAATTTTCCACTATTTCTTTTTTCTAGGGTTAAAGTATTTTTTATGACGTAAATGTAAATGTTAATTGTTTTTGTCTGCAGATATTACCTTTATATAATATCCATAACTATGGTTTTAGAAATGCGAAAAGAAAAAAAAACTCTTTTTCTTTTAAGATCCAGAATATTCGCTTCATTTCCCTTAATTTTTCATAAAACATTATAAATAGTACCAACATGTAGATGGATATTTATACGAGTACACTTTTGCAACAACTGAATAAAAGTGAAAAGACATTTAAATGTGTAAAAAAATATTATGTAGAAATATCAAGATTACTTTTATATAGTCTGTACTGAGAAATAATAAACATCTTTAAAATCAATGCTTTTTTTACTTCTTTGTACGAAATATAAAAAAAAGTATTGTAATCTCGAAAAATTTCAGGTATCATATTTCAACGAAAATGTCCATTTTGACAGCTATCGAATACAAATAATGGTATTTTTGCATGACATCTGTACGTAAGGATAGAATAAAGGGCTCTTTTCCCCAAAAAATTATAAAACTGATTTAAAAGTGTATTCTGAAGAGATGTTTTCGTAGCCTCTGTGCGTACGTACGTACCTACGTATGTATCTATCATACCTCAAAACCGAGTAGCCTCAGAACGATGAAATTTTGTATATGGGACTGCTACAACATGCAGATGTGCACCTTCTATTTTGTTTGCAATCGGTCGCACCGGAAGTAGTTACTCGGCTCAGTGATCTCAGTGTCTTTGTTCTTATGTTTGTAAATTGCGCATCCTTTGGTTTAAAAATGATTGAATTATGGTGTTCTCATCTTCCGGTTAAGGTTTTTATGTCTTTAATAAATTTGCATGCAATATTTGTAGAATTATCAACAATTTAAAAGTTGTTTAAGTGCGGCTAAGCCTAATTAATATTATCATTGCAGCCATCTTTGCTTACATTTGAAACTTACGAGAATAGTCGAATTGTTGACAATCTTAAGAAACTAAGCTTCGCAACAACAAAGATAATGTCTTCTTTTATTATTGCGAATTAAATGATGCTTGATCCATTCTGGAATTTATTCGAGGAAATAAAGTTTTAAGAATTACTTCGTAACTTTTAATACGGATATTTTGGGTTTTTATGCATTTCTGCCTTGTCGTGACTGAGAACTGAATTAATTGAATGAGAAATACTGAATAGTCTGTGAAAAACTGTTTCTTTTTTGTTTGTTTGTTTATTTATTTAATTTCTTTTATACATCTCTTTAGAATTATTATAGTATTTGAATAGAACATGTCGCAACAATCAGATAATTCTTCAGATGATGTACATAATTTTTGTGCATTCGGAGTTACAAATAAATATAATGTAACGCAGTTAAGTGAACCTAGCGCCATTTGGTAAACAAATATAATGAATTTTAAAGAAAGCATTTATACTACTGTGGTTTAGGCGCTATCGACGAAGTAGATTTTATTCAATCCAATAAGTTTAAATTAAATTCAAGTAAAAATGCATACAATTTAATATTCCGTACAAGGAAGTCATGTGGTGTACATATCAGATTTTTTTCATTCAGACTTAATTCAAAACCATTCTAAAACATAGTTTGACACCTAAATAGTGCATTTACTCAACAATTAAATGCTGCTTTTTCTTAAAAATAAATAAGAACAGTAAATGTAACATAAATACTTATAAAGTGGCAAAATTCTATTTACAACGTTGCTTGTAATAAGTTTGTTGAAAATGAATATTCCATGCAATGAGTTTATAAAAGTCCCAAAACTTCCTTCATGGATACCATTATACTGAGATTAACATCGAAAATTATCTTAAATTTATTTACGTGCTAAAGTTTTTAAACAAGATAGTGTATTAATATGTTGTTGTTATTGTGACTAATCTCAGTTGTCTGACCTAATCAGAACAAGCCCACGAGTTTTAACCTGGCAAGATTCTGCCACACATTTAAATTTGGCAAGACCCTCCGGTAGCTTACAGGTGACAGTAAGATTTCGTTCGCTCAGTCCACTCCAATTTTGAGAGACAGCTTCCCGGGGTCACAGTCAGATTCTCTGACGTTCGGCTTGCCATATATTTAATGTCCTCATGCCTCAAAGACACAATGCATCTTCAACATGGCAGCATGTATTAATATAACATTAATGGAGAATTTAGCTTTAGCTCAAGATGTGGTACTTTAGTAACATAACGTTTAACTTATAAGGTATTTCTTCCCCCTTCTTTATATGCCTTGGTGGTGTACTGGTCAGCATGCTAGGCGTGTATTCCAGTGGTCCTTGGTTCGACTCCTGGCGAAGGCGTTGTTTATTTTTTAGTACACATGTTCCAAATAAATCCTAGTGACTCTACAAGAGCCGCCCGAACAAAAAACGGTGTTGGATGATGAATCTCCACCACTGGCATTTGGTGATTGAGGGTCTCCTAATTCACAGTCGTCCTTTAAAAGGGGGAGTATATAAGGTATTTCTCTCGCCTTCTTGGTAGGCCTTCGTGGTGTAGTGGTCAGCACGTTCCACCCGTATTTGAGAGGTGCGTGGTTCGAATCCTGGCGAGGGCACTGCACATTTCTTCACTTCCCTTCTCAAAAAAATCTATTGTCTCTATAACTGGCGCCCGAACTAAAAAAAATGCCGTGGATGATGATTCTCCACCACTAGAATTTGGCGATTGGGTGCCCTAATCCCCAATCTCCGTTTAAAAGAGGAAGTATTTAAGGTATTTCTTCTTCCCCCCTTCTTCACATGCCTTCGTGGTGTAGTGGTCAGCATGAGGGGCACGTATTCCAGAGGTCCGGGGTTTGAGTCCCGACGATGGCGTTGCTGATTTTTCAATACTCCTGCTTCAAAAATACCTAAAGTCTCTACAAACTTATCAGATTTATGTGTGTACAGATGCCTTGTAGATAACTTCTATTTTTTATGGTAAAATACTTTAAAAAATGTATAGGAGTCGTAAATATAAGGCCCTTTTGCATTTCCAAAGATGTGACATTTATTTTCAGTTTTAAGGAAACCTTAAATTTATCTGTTAAATATGAAATAATTTAATTAACATATTTTCGACTACGGAGAACATATTCTTCGCGTAATTTTACTTAACATGAACTGTATTGTTAAAACTGATATAGTTTATGTGAACAAAACACACTTTAATATATAAAAAAACTTTGTTTTTGATGCAATCAATTACTCTCAAGAGCTATAAAACGCCTTGGGTGTTCGAAAAGCTCGCATTAAATAACGCAAAAAGCAATTGTTTTCCTTTTCCACCAACTTTCTTGTAGAGTTTACGATAAGAAAGTACGAAGAAGCGAAAAAACACTTTCCTTCTGTTGACTTTTGGATGTTCAATTTTTCAATCATCCCCATCGCTCTGCGAAAGCCATGAAAACCATAAACCAAAAAGCCAAAGGTAAAAGGAAAAGAGAAGAATAAAAGAATAAAACGGGGAACATAATAAATATCTCATCTCCAATGATATTGCAACGCATTTTTATGAATCTCAAATTCTAACCTCAAACAGAAAACCGACAGAAAAGTAAATACGAACTACACTGTTCCGGTTGAAAATAACACTATACCATTGCAGCTACACTTTCAACACGCTGCACGGGAAAAACGCAGTACATAGGCATATAATCTCACCCTCCTTATAAATCCGACTATAAAAGAATAGCGAGCAGAAAAATTGCCATTGCTGAAGCAATCGACTTTAGTCTAACTTCGAATAATCGCCTTAATAAATTATCTTACTCGTCTGACTTTTTAAAATGGTTTTGTTGCATCCGCGTCTTTTTTTTATTATTATTTTGCTGTTTGCCAGTTAGGCGTCTCTTGCTTTTTGAAAGGTTGGTTGTCATACATATTACGCTTTCGAAGTCTATCGGTTTCGGTAAAATTATTGAAACCATTAAAAGGAAAGTTTTATTCGTTTTTTCTGGAGTGATCAGTTCAAAAGTTCGCGCACTTGAAGCGTTCATTATCTCAAAAGCGTATAACGTGCATGACTAAGAAGTGGAAGGGATTATATACAAATTGAAAATGTTAATTTCAGAATTCCGATTGTTCTAAACATGCAAACTGATGGTTAAATGTTTGAACCATCTTAAGGCCATACTAATCCGTGAGCTGCTAAAAGAGTTCTAACAGTTTGGAACATTTTGTCAGACTGTATATTCTATGTAAATAGGTGTGCACATATAAGATGATCACATATAAGTTTCATATGTGTTTTTAGAAGTGAATATAAAGATGCATAAAAGATTGTAGAGATATTAGGTTATTTCGAAGCAGGTGTCATGAAAAAAGAGCAATGTCTTCGCCGGGAATCGAACCACTGACCTCTCGGCTACGCGTCGAAAGTGCTGACCACTACACCACTAAGGCATGCGAATAAGTTGGGAAAAATATCTTATAAGATAACTCTCCAAATAACCAGTACTACACCAAACCAGGGAGTTGCATTTTTGCTTATCTAGGGTATATCTAAATAGGTTCTCTATATTTGAAGCTTTGATAAAAGAGAGACATTCATTTACTGACGTTACATACATTTATTTCCATTAGCTATAATAATCAGCACCTGGACAAACAATTTATATCCCAAGGAAAAATTTTCTAAATCATTAGTTATAACTGATTTAGTACAGATATTTCAATACTAATACTATTTCAAATCTCAGTACGGAAAGCACCTTTACTTTTCTCAACATTTTGATACATTAAGCATTAATGTGATCATTTACATATAGTTTTTTAATATGTTATGATCAAATTTAGAAGTAAGACTTTATAGCCTATATTTGAATCAAGTGATCTACTTTATTGTTTGTCACTTGCTTGATTTGTTCTAAACAATTGGCCAAATCTTGAAGTTAATTTGTACCCAAGATCTTTATAGGCAAACACAATATTTTGTTATTTTTATATAAATTGTTAATTTTTCTCCTTTCCTTAGATGCACTATTATGCACCAGCAGACGCTTTTTTAGCTTCAGCATATCAATCTTGAATTTGAGACTAAAATCATGTGTTTAAGACGTTGATACATTGTTCTTGTCTCGGAGTTCCTTCTTCAATATATAAGCTTTACAGAATTTCCTCACTCATCACACTCGAGACCATTACTAAAGTTGTATATTTTACAGATTGTTGAGTAAAAGGTATCTTCTGGTCATCTAGTTGTATTTCATTTTTAAGACAGATTATCATTCTTGATTGAAATGTATCTTATTTCATTATTTCCTATTCTTTAAGAGGTGAGGGTAATTACATTTTTTTAGGGGAGAACGAAGCACTGTGAAAAAAAGGTTGACTGATATTATTGAAATTAAATATGCGTAAAACTCATACGCAGGTCATGAAATGATTAAACTTTCAAGGCCATAGGTCCCAGCAGTGTCCAGCAAATGCATACTGAATGTTCAAATCAGTAACTGGTGAAACTTTGCCCCTGGCAAAGATGCATGCTTGTAATGTTGAGGTAAGGAGTGATAAAATTTCCTAATCTCCTTCTGCAATACATTTTTCCAGACATTCATCGATTGTTTCTCCAGATCTGTGATATTTTTGCCCAAAATCTGCTGGCCTACTGTATTCCATACATGTTCGGTTGGCGAAAGAAATGGTGACCTTGCTATCCAAAGAAGCGTATCAAAAGCTCGGAGACATTCCAGACATATGTGAGTAATAGGGTAACGCAAGCGTCATGAAGAGTAATGCAAGCGGCATGATGTCATCAACATATTATTGAGCTGTTTAAGTTGTATTCAGACTAGGGTTGATCTTCTGTCGTAAGAGATAGCACCCGACACCAACGCGCCAGGGGTAATGGCTGTGTGTCTAAAACAAAAGCTGATTGGTACCGCTGGCCTGGCTTCTCCACCCACGGTTTCAATGGCCATCTGTTCCAAAACTGAAGCGAGATTCATCGCTTAACACTATGCCTATCGGCTGGGAGCCATGATAATTGGCTATGACACCACTCCAGATGATCCTGTCGATGTTGTGGGGTTAAAGGCATGTATCTTAAATGCCGCTGTGAGTATAACGCCGCCTCACCCAATCGCAGTTCGTTGTTGGAAGATGCCACGGGGGGTATGGAAGAAACATTCCTCAGTTGCTGCACGTTTCTCAGATATCCCATTGGATTGCACTTTAAATAATAAACAATGATGCGATTGGTGCAGCTCGGTCTTGTCGCACAATCGTCCAGTATTGCCTCACATTCGGCCATCTTCGCCTTCCAGAATGTTTCATGATTGCCTTCCAGCAACCGTTATTACTAGCACCCTCGCACAGTTGAAGGTTTCACCCGTAAGGTGAAGGTGGCGGCCTATTGTTCGGCATGACCGGCGTGCTTCATGCATTCCTATTATGTGACCAAATTCGAAGTCATCCAGTTGTCAATAAAGTTTTCGACAACTTCGTTTCCGCATTATTAGTTATATCTCCCAGGACACTGCAGTGTCCACAACGAAACACCGACCGTAATTGTTGCCTATTTCATACAAGCTAATTGTGCAAAAAAAGGGGCCTATAACCAAAGTTAACATTCATTGGCGTTGAAAATTTTGCATACTTGATATAAAGGAATTTGCAAACAAAATTTCGAGCTGATGGGATTGCTTTTAAGGCCTCTTCTTCTTCTTCTTTTTTGAATAAAATTATGTACATCGCCTATGTCCATAACATAAAGATTAATTTCAAGTTGTTTTCTTATCTTTCAAGCTTTTAATCAAATATTAAGTAATCTTTTCTTTTTTGCATTGTCCCAGCTGATATTTCAAACCCAATAGAAGTTCATTGATCTCTTAAATCAACTGAAGTTTCTTTCCACTTTCGTAATCATATTTTTACCAATTTCCCTTATATCTTTGATACCAGTTTTTTTCCATTACGTTTTTCTTTCCGAACTGGCATAAAAATCACGTTTTTCTATAAAGCTTTATGATTAGACAACACAGAACTTTGACTAATTTTGAATGTTTCAATTTTACTGCGTTTTTACGTGTTTTCATTTAAAATATCAGGAATAATTACGTCTATTTTCTACCCATAAGATATATAGCTTACGACAAATCAAGAGTAAACAATAAATAATGTTAATACATTAAACTGTATTAAACATTCACCAGAATAATAACTTCGAAAAAAATGTATGAATACATGCATAACAATTTCAATTTAAATTGCATTACGTGTATTCAAAGCAGAAAAAATAAATATATTATAAAATATTATCTATCGCCTTTCAAAGCATGCTCGACCCGCATTTACGTGGTCCGGAGTTCAAACCTCGGAAAGTGCACCGCACATTTTTCGGGTTCCTGCATCAATGTAAAGTGATTACTCTATAATCTTAACAAGGAGTTAGTTATACTAATGAGTGCTGAGGAGAATTTCAAGTATTGTAAATCAATTAACTAAATTTCTGGTCATTAAATAAAGAAATATCACAAGAAAAATGTATATCTTTCAAGGAATGGTTAATTTAAACTAAAAATAACAACAATAACGAAATTATAAAACTCTTATTATTATTTTGTTTTAGTTTAACAATTTATCTACATATAAGATACTAATATAAGATACTCAACTTTCTGTGTAAACTTAATTCGGTGTTTTTCAAAAAGCCTTTATATTTTTCTCTGTAAAATTCTTTCCTTTAAATAAGAACTTTGTCATCATTGACGATATGACAATGGTATGATCAAGGTGTCAAAAGAAAAAGATATAATTAATAAATCTGGGGAGTCATTACGACTTTCTTTCGAAGGGACATGAAAAATGAGGACCCGAACCTAGAACTCTTGAATACGCGCCAAGTGTGCTAGCGTTACACCACGAAGGCATGCTGGAATGAGGGAGAAATACGTTAGAAATCTAAATTGCAGATGCTGAGGTGGAACTAACTGAACATATTTTTCTTTGTATGTAAATTTTAAGACTATTCAGTACGAACGTAAACTATTTTTAATTACTACTTAGTTCATATGAGACAGACATGGTTTCGAAATGGTCGTTTCAAGAAAAAATAAATCTCTTTATGTCATGGTAAATAGGGTAACATGAGTATGTCTTTGCAAATAAAACAACTATTTTTTTCAGTTGCATTAAATATATTAAATACATTTATGAGCTTATTGCAAATGTTTGTTTTCTCTGTTGTACTTACTGCAGAATATGTTATGCCTATCTTCCTTTCCTAAGTGCTGTTATTCCTGATGGAAACTAAGGTATGGTATTTCATAATTTATCCTTGTAATTGATAAAATTAAGGAGAAATACAGCTGCATTTTGAATGATAAGTAGTATTTATACAGCAGTTCTTTCGTATTTTAATAGCAGATAACTTGCATAGTTCTCGAATAAATAAGTGTCTTGGAAAGAATTAATGCAAAAGATCTAATTAAAAGTTTACAACTGTTTGCAAAATACACATTTTCCAATGTTGTTGTAAATTTATGTATTTGCTCTTTTCGTTTTGACTTATGGAAATTTGTTTTTACATGTTTTCTATTATAATGCACGTGCTTTTATTTACTTTATTTTGGAATAGGTACAATTTTATTAATTTTGTATTATTAGTTTATATTGTTGGATATTATTTTATTGTAAATTTATATATAACAATTCCATATTTAGGGGCTTAAGTACCTGATGAATTAAATTCTGGGATGAGTAACGAGTGTAGTTTCGTTAATAGCTCAAGCAAAAACTCAGATATCGCTTGTTAAATTCCAAAAAATTTCAGTGACATCTGACGAAATGTCATAAAATTTGGTATCGTTTGGAGGTTTTCAAAAATGGTTTATAGGTGTATGGCATTGTGAAACATTTCCACTCCGTTATGTGTTTCCAAAAAAAAAAACACATGCCACCAGAAACAGCCAGTTGAGTCCATTGCAAAGTTTAGCTTGAAACGAGTTTTGAAACAGAATACAAGGCTTAATGAAAACGAGATATTCATTGTCTTATAAAAAGACAATGAATTTTTATTCCATTGCGCCATTTTTTTTTAAATTCGACTTTGCTACCGATTATGTATGATCTTGTACCTTTGGAATTTAATATACGACAATTTTTTTTCTATTTTAAGGAATTTTTCTCGGTATTTAATATTTTTTTGGAACTGAATATCTCGTTTTTTTCTTTCATTTAACTGTTACGGTTTCATAGCTAGTAAAAAAATAAAATTAAATTTTTATCCTGTCTGTTTATTCTAGAAACTGTCATGAACCATCTAATACGCAGCACAATTGCCTCGTTTCTTCTGTACTAACTTTCATATAATTTCTAAATTTCTCTGCCTGCGGAAGAAAGGATTCAAGTAAGTATTAAAGACAATATTCAGTATTAGGTGTAACTGAACTCACTTTTCTTACTTGCAGTGATGGCTATCATTTATTTCGAAATTACGTTTAAAATGCAGGCAAAGAACTGCTGCTTCAATAATGTTTATTCAAGCTATGGTATTCTTGAGATCGAAATGGATTCGTCATAAAGAAAACAAGGGAATAACCTAAGAGAATCTTTAATTTAAAGAACAACATAATTTAAGTAACATAAATATCTACTATAATTTCTAACTCTATTCTCGTAGACAAAGTTGCTAGGAATCCAGCTAAAATCTTTCTTTCTCTCACTAGATAGCGCTAGAGACGCCAGGAAACAGGAGAAAAGTTAATCTCTTTTACTCGCTATTATTGTTGCTGTTGTTGGCATGCTTGCAAGTTTTTCCTTAGTGTTGGCCGCCCAACCGATAGAGTGGTTAACGTTGTTGGCTACCCTGTTGAAAGGTTCGAGTTCAAATCCCGGAGAAGGCATGGATGTTTTTGTAAATGTATGGTGTCCGTGCTGCATAGGGGCACTCTAAATATGCGGCGAGCCGAAACTTCTCTCGAGAGATTGATGGTAGGGAGAGAGAGGTGCGAGTCCATCGGGCACATCCCCTCCAGGGTGCTCTCTGTCAAAATCGGGTGCCCGGAACTTGACTAAATCGCACTGTCACTTGAAAGGTTCTCAAGCCTGTTGCCAACAACAGGCGTAAACTTGCGCTCCTTTCTACGAGGAATTTCGTGGGCTTGGACTGACAAGTGAGCATTAACAACAACAACAGTTATTTTCTTCTTCACTTTGATACTACTATGTATGCGATAACGAACACGTCCGTTAGGCCCTCTTTTTATTTTTACAGCCAACAGGAGATAAAACGAAATAAACAGTGTACTGCAGATTTCAGGAATAGTTGCTAAATACATATATTCTTTAAATGTTCATGTGATATGTGCGTCATATTGAAAAAGTGTCTCTAAAATAAAAGTGTGTCATCTACCACATAAAGATTTTTCACAGCTCAGGCACTACTACTATGAAGTAGTCGTCATAGTAGTATGCCCTGTCAAAAGGACATAATTAAGTTTTTTTAATTATTGCTATAAAAGAAAATTAGCATTAAACCTGGCTTTGTCAGTGGATTCCGATACCATCATGTTACCCTTAAATCCGAAATTATCTTTTGTCATTGGATTCTGTCATCGTTTGTGTATACAGGGTGAATCTAAACAAGGGGTCAAAACATTACGGGATGACAGAACGCAGCTAAACGAGCAATAATTGTCACAGAATGTATGATCGGAAAGCAAACGGTAACTCAAAAATGAGAAGAAACATTTTATGAACAGGAATGTAATTGATGTACCTGTTCAAAGAAATTCCTCAAAAGACCTTCCCCGGATGTAATGCAGGCTTCACCCTTGCGCTATAGGGACTGACGCAGCACATTTGCGAAGACCCCAAGCATTTCTTATCAACGGGAACAACAACAAACCTGACGGCCGGACCCATATTTGCTTCAACGGGGCAGTCATAGATTAGGCTTTTCATATAACCCCCACAAGAAAAATTCCAAACACGAGAGATCCGGTGATCTTGGTGGCCGCGCTGTGACACCACCTTGGCCAATCCATCGTCCTGGAAATTTCGTGGTTCGTATAACGAGCCACCCTCTTGGCAATCTACGGTAGAAAATGCTGTTCGGTGCGAGGTTTGACTCTTTTTATAAGATTTACAATGTCACCTAGCAGCTCGTCGTTTGCATTCCTCATAGACTTTATATGACGATTATTGCTTGTATACCTGCGTTCCGCTATCACGCGTAAAGTTTAGTTCACTTGTTCAGGTTCACCCTGTAGTTATGATGTATTTTCTCCCTACTTCCAGCATGCGCTTACGATGTAACGGTAACAGAATACAGAGCGTATTCGAGAAGTCTACGTTCGATTTCCGGGGAGAGCGTTGTATATTTTTCCCATCTGCTGCTTAAAAAACATTAATGAGTCTGCAGTTGTGCTAGAACTGAAAGGTGTCGATCAATAATTCGTCGCCACCAGAATTTGGCCATTACATCCCTTAATTCCCTTTAAAAGGGGGAATATATAAAGTTTTTTCTCCCTGCTTCCAAGAGGCCTTCGTTGTGTAATGGTAGCACACTCGGCGTGTATTCGAGAAGTTCACGTTCGAATCCAGGAGAGGGCAGTGTACATTTTTCACATCTCCTGCTCCAAAATAACGAATGACTGCACACAGTATTTGATAACTGATTACAGTAAGTCGTATAGAGAACACGAAAAAAGGAGAATGAAAATGTGGGAGATTTCTAACTAGCTGAGAATTAGGCTACTTCAGATTTGAAAGCACTTTTTCTTTTCATTTATCTCTGGCAAAGCATTCATGATATTTATCATTAATTAGGCATTCTGCTTCAAGTCCCTTATTGCGTGACGTGATTTATTTTACCTAAATGCGGATATATATTGATTGTTTACATACTTATGTGCATGTAGCTTTATAAACTGCAAGCGTATTGCAGACAATACCTTCATTTCATAGCATACAAGCGGGAAAATGAATAATTCTAACGACATTTCTGCTACCCGAAACGATCACTGGCATAAGATGCCATATTCCATAATATTCTGTCGGACACTGTAATAAAATTTAAGCTGAATGCGTGTATTTACTGCTACTTAAGTGTTCATGGTAAAATATTTAGAACATACCACTAAGAATAATTTCCGTTGCATTATACTCGTATAATTGTCAGTTTCACAGAAATCAATTTCTAGAACACTCACATTTACATCCATTTCTAAGTAATCAATAGCTAGAATGAGCAGCAACCTTTGTCCAGTCTAATTAATCTACGTCCAAGAATGAGTAATCTATATACAGAGATCAGAGATCTGTGTTCAGTAATGAATGTTCAGGTATCTGTCAAAATGACTGTAAATCAATGAGCTAACTAGAGAGAAGATGACGCTATGAAATACCCGTAACATATTTCAGTGTTAGTATTATATCTATGAAAAATTTAACATAAGATTTAAATACTTGAATTGTTATAGTTATTGATTAGTTTATACTTTTACAGTATTCAGTTATATTTTTATAAACGAGGAGAATGCGTAGATTGTGCAACGTATATGGTAGTGTTTAGTCCAAATGGTTGTTTGGCGCAGAAGAGATATTAGTCTGGAAATGCCATTTTATACCTCATTTTTTTAAAGTCCGAATCACTTTTCATATTGTTGCCACCAAATATTGCAGCCGTGTATTGTATTTAAAGAAATTACATAATGAATAATCTGCATGAAGGTATGCATGTTTTTTCGCATTGTGGAAACAACGATGATACCTAGAGCCATACAATTTTGAATAATGTAATCCTCCACCCGAACATGGGCATCTGGAAGACCGAATTTTGAATTTCGAATTTATTTTATTATCTTTTTCATATTTTGTCATACATTAAAGAATTTTTGATTAACAAACTCAACAATTTCGAAGCGAGCAACGGCAACAGTGAACGAAAAAAAATTCATCTGCAGCGAGTCAGAAATTCTAAAAATATGCTGTTTTTAAATATTTTTCGATAGTGCTGTTAAATAGAACTTTATGAGCTTTAGGTGCAAAGAACATCATATTTAATAAGTAAAGGTAACACGCAAGGCTTAAAAATGGCGTTCGATAGGATGATGCATTGGCATGCTTTCTCTTCAATCTGGCACTAGAAAAATTAATAGTAGATTCAAACAGCAATTCCAGGAGAAACATTTTTAATAAACTGGTACAGTTATTGGCTTTTGTTGATGACATTACCATTATTTCTAGAACACCAGCAACATTAAAGCGAACTTTTACGTCTCTAGAGAAGGAGGCTATTAGGATGAGTCTGAGAATTGATGGAAATAAAACAAAATATACGCATGCATTAAAACAGGCTTCAAGGACACTTACTTAGGAACTGGAGAATAAATTTCAAAGTCTTGAGAGCTTCACATATTTAGGCTCTGAAATTGACAATAGGAACTATATTAATCGTTACTGAGATACAAAAGAGAATCACTGCAGCCAGCAGATGCTTCAATTTAATACGAATACTTATATGAAATCAAGCGCAATTTAAAGAAAAAAAGGAATTTACTGTATAAGAGTCTTATAAGACCAACTTTGACGTACGCGTGTGAAACTATGACCATGACGCGCACTAATGAGGACATAATGAACATTTTTGAAAAAAAGGCTTTATAGAAGTACAGGGTGTCCATAAAACTTTAAACTTGCGAGCAATCTGTAGCAAAAACGATGCAGGGGAATTGCATGAAAATTGGGTGATGACAGAAAGAAATGATGGGAACTTTATCGAGAGAAAAAAATAAATTTCAAAAGCCACCCCTAGGTGGCGTATCATAGCTTTAGTGAGAACACATAAATAGTATACAAAAGTTTACAAAATATGCTCGATATGACGTCCACCATGGTTACAGCCGAAAACGTTGGGGGAAAAACATCGTAGGCGAAAACGTCGCGGAGAAATTTTGGATGTTTTGTACCACGCAAGGAGAAAACGTCGTGGTACAAAACATTCTGGGAGAAAATACAGCAAAGAAAAAACGTCGCAGTTCTAAAACATCGTGGTACAAAATATCGTCGTCGAAAATAAAGCGGTTCAAAAACTTTGCAGTTTAGAAACATCGTCGTCGAAAATATCGTGGTAAAAAATAAAGTACCTACAAATCATCGCATGACAATAACATCGCAGACGTGCGCTTTTCAGGCCTTAATAATTGTTAATGGATACTCGCATAATGATTTATGAGGGCAAGGTGGAAAGAAGGATAATTTTTACTTTCATATTTTTATTAACTAATAAATTTTTAAAAAATAAGAAATTTAAACAAAACAAGAAATAACTTTCATTGTAAGAGTATCAAGATTAACAAAGCGAAGAAAATAATATCATAATTAACTTACCAATTTGTTCATAATTAAGTTCATGCAGTTACTTATCTTTCTATTAGATTATAATTTTCATGAAAAATTACCAGTAAAACGTTATAAAAAATAATTTATTAATGACCTTTGTTAGATTAAATTTTACAATTATTAAGCCTGAAAAACGCATGTCTGCGATGTTATCGTCATGCGATAATTTGTAAGTACTTTATTTTTACCACGATATTTTCGACGGCGATGTTTTTAAACTGCAAAATTTTTTAACCGCTTTTTTTTTCGACGACGACGTTTTGTACCACGATGTTTTAGAACTACGATGTTTTCTCTTTGCTTTATTTTCTCCCACTATGTTTTGTACGACGACGTTTTCTCCTTGCGTTATATTTTCTCCGCGACGTTTTCGTCTTCGATGTTATCGGCGGACACCGTTCACCATTGTTTGCTACCATCTGAAAGCGTAAAATCGCCTGTTCGACCGTTGAAAGCAGCATAAACTGGAAAATGTTATGCACATGGAGTTCTGCGCTTGCTCTATGGTCAGACAGAGATGTGATGGGATCACGGTAGACCATGGCCTGAGGTATCCTCACAGCCAAAAGTGGCAAGGATGCAAGTCGGGAGATATAGGAGGTCAAGCTGTAAGAAATTACCGGCTAATGATTCTGTCGTCATTGAAATGGCGGCGGAGCACTTGTTTCACACGACGGATGATGTGTACAGATGCACCATCCTGCATAAACACCGAGATTGTATCATATCGGCTTGCCTGAAGACCCAGAATAACGGATTCCTCTAATATTGAAGCGTATTGTTGACCCGTGACGGTGTATGTCTCAGGCTCTGTGGCGTTGTGCTATTCCCCCCAAAAAAACCAGACCATATTGCACAATTCCATGTAGTGGTGATTTTTAAAACTCATTGTTTTTTTCCTCTATAAAATTCCCATCATTTCATTCTGCCATTACCAATTTTCATGAAATTCTACTGCATAGTTTTTGCTACAGACTTCTCGCAAATTTCAAGTTTAATTACGGACACCCTATATATTTGGAGGAATACAAAAAGATGGCGTGTGGCTTAGAACATCACATTTGGAGCTATGTCGCTCAATAATGAACCTGACATCATTAATTTCATTAAATGCCAAAGAATAAAATGAGCAGACCACGTTATCAGAATGGATGAAGACCGTGCAACAAAAAAAGTCTTCAACGCCAGACTAAGAATCACATCGAAAAAATGCAGACCAAATCTAAGATGGTTAACTGCCTAGATAATGACCTAATTGTCTTAAAAACCAAAAACCGGAAAACGGTGGCAGGGAGAAGACTAGCATGGAAAAATTTTCTTGAGAAAACAAGACCAAAGTCCACCCTCGACTGTCGGTCCATTGAGGAAGGAAGAAACACAAAAACGTTAAAAAAAGTTCCCTTTTGGCGTAATATAAAATCTGCAAGGTTTTAGATTTTTTATTTATTTATTTATATATTTATACACACACGCCATACTGTAGGTAAAAAGAAGAGAATCGGTGAAACCTGAAACGGAGATGTTTGAACTTGCTCAAATATATATCAATTTAAGATTTTGAGAAAAAAATCATAAAATATTTCTCAAATTTTTAAAATAGTGTTACGAATAAAAAAATTAAATAATTCTGATATTCAGAAAATTTATTACTTTGCCCACTTTGAAAACCTCAGCATTTGCATTGCATCGAACGAAGGGAAGCTTTTGAGACGTTTGAATTAAAACTTAATGAAAAAAAATGTCAAATTTATTTAATCAAAATTAGGATGACTATAAAGCATTATTTTATTTCGAAAATTGATTTGGGTTCAAATAATTAAACTTCTGTCAAATCATGTGACAACGGAATTGCTTATTTTATAGCCATCATGAATTCTTTTGAAACCTTTAGATCATTTTAGCGTATTTCAGGGCTTTTATAAAATCATTACTAAACGAAGACAAATTTCATTTAGAAGCCTTCTTTAAGAAACACTTTGCACTTTTTTAGTCGGCTGAAATGAATGTTTGCAAGGAATTGATCACCAATGATGTTTAGAAATTAAATATGAAATCGATAAACTTCTTCGATAGACAAAATTCTTCAACCTAAATTTACAACAAAATTAAAGAGCCAAAAATATCTCTTTCATAAAAACAAGAAGAAAAATACATAAAATAAAGAGGCAAAATAATGTTACTATATAATAATGTCACCGTATGAAGTAGAAATATATTCCTTTCAATAACTGACTCTTAATTTGAACCTGTTATAATAATAATTATGGATCTAGCAAGTTAGTAATGTAAGAATTATTCAATTCAAATTTGACCCTGCATTTTTCTAGATGCAACAGATTCACATGCTTTGAGATTTTGCATCAATGTAAACGATAAAATACTTATAAAATACTTTCATTCCTTTTTTCAGTTAGAAAGAAATATTAATACCTTTCGAAATTGGATATTTTTAAGTACAATTTTAAGTAAAAAAACAATGTTTAAGAGGCTGAAAGCTTTCAGATTTTATATTACTTCCAAAGGGGAGTTTTTTCATTTACATACATATGCGAGAGCATTTGGGTTAATGTTCCTTTGGGCTAACAATAATTAAAAACAGCCTACCTTTAGTATTTTCGATAGACAGTCTCGCGCGCTGGAGATAATTTTTTTTCATACAGTGTTGGCATTGCTTGCTTGTAAATCCTAGAGTTTCTTAATCAAAAATTTGTTAAAATTTTACGAAATATGAAATACATAATTAAAACTTCGTGCTCCCAGCTGTACATATTCGGGTGGAGGGTTACGTTATTCAAAATTTGGTGGCTCTAGGTACCGTTGTTTTTTCACAATCTGAAAAACGTGCATACATTCGTGCAAATTCCTTACTCTTTTAATTTCTTAAAATATAATACAGTATGTAACATTATTACATTATAATACTGTATTATTACACTCACGTTTGTGAAAATTGCAACACCATGAAGGACTTACGCGAGTGAGCTGAAATTTTCAGGAAATGCAAAGTAGCGCATGATATGCAAATGATTAGAATTGCAAATCCGTAGCGCATGCGTATGCTGAGCAGCGCCCTCTGAACGGCTGATGGATCCGAATAAATAGACGGCTGTAGCGAGGCGTGTATGGTTATCGGTGGTTATCTGCTAGTGGTAAACGTTAACTCAATCTGTACTTATGCCTCGTCGACGAAAGAGAGCGAGATTTGAACAACTTACAGAGTTTGAACGAGGGAGAATCATCGGCCTTCGTGAAGCTGGATTGTCGTATCGTGCAGTAGCCTCTCGTGTGCAGCGTAACAGCAGCACAGTGATGCGCGTTTGGAAGCAGTGGACGGACGAGTGTCGGACAACTCGGAAATCCGGGAGTGGACCCCGAAATGTGACGTCAGCTCGCGATGATAGACACCTGGTCCGCATGGCGCGGACGGACCGTACAGCTTCCTCTAGACAATTGGCAGCACTGTGGTCAATAGCTACAGGTGTTTCATTGTGTGCTTCATCAATTCGTAGACGTCTGCTGCAGTGTGGACTGCGCGCACGGACTCCTTTATACAGGATCCCCCTAACGCACGACCATCGCCGCCTGCGGCTACAATGGGCCAATCAGCATAGAGACTGGCGTGCTGATTGGCAGCATGTCGTGTTTTCTGACGAATCCCGCTTTAATTTGTGGTACCATGATGGCCGCATTCGTGTCAGACGCTATGCCGGTGAACGCCACCTTCCGGAGTGCATTATCGAACGCCACAGTGGACGAACACCCGGAGTTATGGTCTGGGGCGCCATAGCATATCATAGACGATCTCAATTGCTACGAATTGTGGGCAATCTGAACAGCAACCGGTATATCCGTGAAGTTCTACAGCCCGAAGCTGTTCCCTTCCTTCAAAGCTTGCCAGGCGCTGTATTTCAACAGGACAATGCCCGCCCTCATACTGCTCGGATTGTTAAATCCTTCTTTGCAGCGCAGCAGGTACAGCTTCTTCCTTGGCCTGCGTGTTCCCCGGATATGTCGCCAATTGAACATGTGTGGGATGTCATTGGTCGGCGTCTTGCTCGTGATCCTCGTCCTGTTGCGTCTGCAGACGAACTTTGGGTACGCGTACAAACGATATGGAATGCTCTTCCTCAGTCAGACATTCAAACTTTGTTTGACTCCATGCCACGTCGTGTAGCAGCACTTATTGCGGCGCGTGGTGGCCACACAAAATACTGATTCTGATCTCTTGTTCTTGTTTGTTTGCTTTGAACATTTAATCATTTATTTGTACCACTATCACTCAACTGTGTATTAAATTGCATTCAATTATGACGATTCCTTCTTGGTGTTGCAATTTTCACAAACGTGAGTGTATATTATACTGTATGTTACATTATTATATTTCGCGGCAACAATTTAAAAAGTGATTCAGACTTCTATAGTGATTCAACGCAAAACGCCGTTTTGAAATTAATAGCTCTGCTGGACTGACGTTTGTGAAGTTTATTTACTTATTTTTAGCTTATGTTCAAGTCTCTTTTGACCCACGCTTTTCATGCCAGAATGTAAATGAAACGGCAAGCGTTTATTCAGTTTATTCAGTTTGAGGTAGAAAAAAGTGCTGTTTAAGCAAACGTTTCTGAAATTGATTTTAGAGCGTGTCTGGCTAGTCCAGGCGACATTGCAACGTGATTATTAGCGATTTGATTCTATGGCGTTGAATGCTTCTAGCCATTTGGCTTGTCTCGCCGGTTTTTTCTACAAACCAGAGTCTTTCTGCGCGTTAAACTATTCTGTGAACCGTTAGGCTAATCTACCACATTTGAATTAGTTCAACACTACGTATTTTTGTTAAGCCAGAAATGCTAGGCTTGCGTAAACCCAAGCTGGATCATGGTTAATTTTGTTTTCGAATAAAAGGGCTATTTACATCCTTCTTCTGACTTTGTCTGTCTGCAGTTTAAGACAAAAAGATTATTCTTCTGTAGTCTTTCTAGTGTTCACCAGTTTATGTTAGCAAAGAAGGTGAGACTCTACACATTCCTCTGGGATAATTAGTCTAAAACACCTCATAGGAATTTCAAGAATAAATAAATTAATTTTATACAAAATTTCTATAATTAAGCAAAATTATTTTTTTTCTATAGTAAAATATGTTACCGCAGCAACATATGGAAGTTGGATTTTTTCTTTCATAGTAACCGCTCGAGAAATACTTCGATTCTGAATTACTATGAAACTAACAGGAAAATATTTTATTGCTATTTAAGTACATTTGTTTACTAGAGCATTTTTAGACAATGGTAATTACTAAACATCACGCTAGAGTTTAACTTCTGTTTTCGAAACGGGAAAAGCCACTGTCCTAATAGATCACAGCACGAACATTTTAAAGAGCATAAAATTTATTCAGCTAAGGAAAAAATTTCTATCTAGAATTATACTTTATTTCACTTAGTATAACATAATAGCGTATGAGATACTGTAGTTGCTGTTGTCTAACAAAACTGCTCATCTTGTTATGTTCTCCTCTAAATAGTTTCAGAGGGGAAAATAACATGATAGTATGCATTCGTATTTTTTATAGGTGAAATGACTGAGAGTTATAATGCAGCACGTTTGCTTTTTAGTATTCAATAAGAAGAAAAAGGTGTAACCTGGAATGAAATTTGCTGCTAATATTTAAGTCCTTACGGTATTTCATCAACTTATAAGCTTATTGTTTCTTACATTTAAAATAACCATACAAAATACAGAGCGTACGGATAGATCTTATTCTTGCACATTATCTGTACTTGTTAGTTTGTTGTCGAGCCCGTATTTCATGGAAGATTGGCTGCCGGATCTTGAAGGAGGTTGGACTTCTACTTCCATCCCAGGTTTGAAGGAGAGCCCCCTGGGGGTGGTCCAGGTGTCTCCTAAAACAGCGATTGCATATAGCACAAAAAATAAAGCTAAATGATCATACGGTCCCCTCTGTTAGTTATGGAGCTTTGTCCCTTCATTGTGGAAATAAAGAAGTTTATGAATTCCTATGGCAATCTAGTCTCACTCCTTTAACAACCCTTTTCACAGGTTCTGTAGGATACTGAGAGGAGAAAGGGTGAGTTCCAGTTGCCCTCCCAAGAGCATTTATACACATCCTATACGGTTTAAGCCTCAAAACCTGGCTGCCCTATCCATCCGATGAACAGCCTCAATTTCCAAAAAGTCATTAACCAGATTACTCCTATGTGGAACAACTTTGTCTTTCATAAAAATGAACTGAGGACCAACTGCACACCTGAAAGGCGAAGATAGGACTCAAATCTCTGACCTTCTTGCAAGAAGACCTGTTCTTTGCGTCTCGCGCACTTCTGCGCGCAGGTGAGCCCGTTTAGCATGGTACAAAGAACATCGATTTTGCACTTACCATCATAAGGAGGCCGTTCTCTATACAGCTTAATCCCAGTTTAGCTTAATCACTGATTCTCGACATATCTTTTCCTGTAAAAGGCCAAGATCTCTCTATCTGTCCTCCAATATCCATGAAATGGACCAACATGGGACGGATGTATGTTGAATGGTGTGGGTAGGCATCCTTCTCGACGGATGCACAGACTTTCATGTCTTTGACAGAGCCCTGTGACTGTTGCGATTTATAGGGAAGAAATTTTGGACCATATTTTCGGATGTTTAGGGGCAGGCCCTGAGTTTATTTTTATTTATGATAATGATCGTTCAACTAGGATTATTATGGTGGCTGATTTACTGGAAAGTAAAAGAATTAATCGTATGGATTGGCTAGCCACAACTCGCTTTCTCCTTCCCAAAGCCTTGCAAGACTTGCAAACAGGGTTGCTACAGGAGTGAGAAAGACTGCCACATTGATCCATAAACTTCCTCGTTTTCAGTCTGACGTCAAGTTTTGAAAGCTTTGTTACTGCTATAGAATAGGAGCCCTTATCCTTTATTAGCCTCCTTTTTATTTGGCAGGCAACCTCTGTTTTAGACTTTCGTGCCCCGAGGAACGTCACGCATGATCATGCATGTGCAGCCTGATTGCTGCGAGCATATTTTTCTTTGTATTGTCAACCTACGCCCATACCAAATTTCATTAAAATCTTTTCATCAGTTATGGACATGATCGGCTAAATGTGAAAACTCTTAATTTTGAATATCAGTGTAGGTTTAAGTTTTGAACAGAATTATTTGAGTTAAGTGGATTGAGTACTGCGATTTAAACTAATATTGTATCTTATCCTTATGTAATTTAATTTAGCAGTATAGATCTTGGTTCCTCTGATCGTTTTAATAAATTCTAGCTATTGTTTCAAAGTAGTTTTAATACCACATTTTAAGATTTGCAACAATAGAATTCCTTAGAAGGTGTAGGGTGTGTTATTATTGATAATTTAAAAGAAAATTAATTAATTATTTTAATAAAAAAAACATGCTTTCGACTTGGAGAAGGAGAGAAATGCCTTTTTTGGAATTCATAAATTTATGACTAATGGAACGATTTGAGATTAACACCATTTCATGAGTCAATCATAAAATTAGCAATAATTCCCTTAATTGTGTTTAATTCATTGTATTTTGTTATACAGCTAACGTTAGCTTGTTAATTTTCAGTCTGACACTTAGGTATTTTTACACTCTCACAGTTTCCAAAAAAATATATTTGGACCTCATTGTGTTAGGACTGAGTGTTCGGTGCATATTCTTGGCAAACAGCTTCGTGAACTCCTTAAGTCCTGATCTGGAACAGGGAGCTGAATGCAGCTATGTTCTGTGGTAGATACTGTGATTACGTGGTAGAAGAACTGCACTTAAAAGGGATTTAAAATCCTCTTTTATTAGATCACAATTATTTACAACCACTTCCCAACTCGGGAGGGATACAGAAAGTAAAGACCACACTTGGGTCTAAAATGAACAATCAGATAAATTTAAAACTAAAGCTAAATAGAAATTTAAGAGTCGTTGCTCACAGAGCTTACAACGGGAGGTTTGCCTCTAACTAAATGGTACGTAGCAAGATTTACTAATACTGACGCACTTGGATTTATTTCAATAAGCAATCATGTAAAGCACTATGGCTTAGAATTTAAATGCTAGCTGGTCAGGCGAACGTCGAATAGAATGATCGTGGTCTGAGACTAAAAGCTCTCTCCCGTTGAAAGGTTTCTACCTTTCGTTTAAATATAACTTTGGCTCCGCTTCAAATTAGCATAAGCTGAAAACGCGCGCTTCTTCTAACGGGAAGTTGAAAATGAGAAGAGATAAAAAGATTTAAATTAAAATAAAAAACTTTGTTAGTTTAACTAAAACCTTACAATTGAGAAAATTTTATATATTTGTTTAATAAATTGTATATATATATCTATATATTTTATGTATATATATACATACATAAGGTCTCTCTCTTTTTATATCTATATATATACAAGCTCAAAAAAGATTATATAATATATATACTACACTCATGTCCATAAATTAAGGATAATGCAAAATCAGGCAAAGAAAGAGTGAGAAGCAAAACAAATTTGACTTATTTGTAAAGCTTATTTATTAAACAAAAGGTAAAGAGCAAAAACAGATGCTATATGTTTGATATTATTAAAAGAATTAGCGATTTTTTCTCCCTGGAACAAATTACAAAAAAACCTATTTACGAAAAACCAATATTACATGGTTGGTATGATTGTTAATACATTGTATGTCTCCCAGGCGATGCAATACAGTCCGTACAACGCCTAGGCATGCTGAGTATTAAATTATCGATCTGATAATTTTGGAGAGCATTGCTTTTTTGGAGAGCATTGCTTTGGAGAGCATTGCTTGGAGAGCATTGCTTCGGAGAGCATTGCGTTTTGAGTGGGATATTACACCACTCAAAAAGCAATGCTCTCCGAAGTTCCGGTAGACATGTAGGAGGAGGTTGACGGGCTGCAACTCGTCAGCCAAGCATGTCCCACACGTGTTCTACTGGATTCAAGTCCGGTGAGAATGCTGGCCAGTCAAAACGGGTGATATCCTCCGATTGAAGGCTTTCGCTTACGATGTTTGCACGGTGAGGACGGGTTTTGTCATCCATAAACACAAATTGTGAGCCCATGGCGCTTCGAAAAAACGTACATGTTATTCCAGAATGACGTTCCGATAGATTTGGCTTGTCATGGTTCTAATTTGAACATGCAGGTCAGTTCTGGAACCCAGAATAATTCCACCCCAAACGAGCACTCCTGCACCACCGTAATGGTGTCGTTCAATGATGTTTCCTTGGTGGTAACGGGTATCTGGAGCTCTCCATATGAATGTCCGGCGAGAATCAGACTGCAAGCTAAACCTGGACTCGTCGGAAAACATCACACAAGCAAACTGTTGCGGTGTCCACAATGCATGCTCTCTACTCCAGGCTAACCGCAGGCGACAGTGAGTTGCAGTAAGTGGAACGCATCTGACAGGTCTACGAGCATATAGACCAATCTGCTCTAAGCGTCTGTACACGGTCTGCCTTGAAATTGTAGTACCAGTGGCTGAAGAGAGCTGACGAGACACGTCTGAGGCTGTGCTCCGCCTGTTTCTTTTGGCAGTAACTGCCAAATACCGGTCCTCATTCGACGCTGTAACTCTGGGGCGATCTGTGCTGTAACGTCTACTCACATTACCATCATCTTGGAATCGTTGCCAAAGGCTGCAGATGACACTCTGCGCAATTCCAAGTTCGTCTGATACTTCCAGTTGGGTACGCCCACATTCCAGACGGCCGATTATTCTCACACGTAAAAAATCATCCAAATGCGTCCTTTATGTCATAACTATTCGGTTATTGCACTGAAATGCTTATAAAGCGCCTGCGAGCAATTTTACTTCTTTGCCTGTATTCCTTATATATCATTCTCTTACACTCTCGTCATTGTGACGTACCATCGGTGTCATCTGGTTACTTCCTGAAATTTGCATATGATTCTTGAAGATGTGTGTAGTGATTTTACAGGTGATATATTTATTTTAGAGTTCGATTTCCGCGTGACTCCGAATTATCCTTAATTTATGGACATGAGTGTATATAAGCTTTCTGTCTCTTTGTATGTATATATATGTATTGTGTATATGAAGAATCATTTTGTCTTATTTGGAAGTTACAAATAGCTAACAATTCTTCCGTTAATTGCATTATTCTACATTCATTGCATATAAAAATCCTTTACAAGACTCTTGAATGAGTGTCTGAAAATTTCAGATGAGGAATTTACATTAGGGAGGTATCTAAAAAATCTCAAAGTGAGAGACAGTAATTACCTTTTGTAGTGAAAAAACTGAAATGCAACTACGTCAGCAGCTACGAAGGCGTCCTTAAAATTTACCGCAAATTCGAAAATATTTAACAGTTGGAAAAATCAAGTAAAACAATGTGAGGTTTATTAGAAAGTCCAGAAAAGATGGAAATATAACAGTATTCAGTATTGACTTCGAAAGCTAACTAGAAACATTTGTAGTACACAAGAAAAAATGTCAAATAAAAGGAAAGCAAAGAGAAAAAGTCCCAAAAGACAATAATCCAATTCAAAAAGTTTTAAAAGAAGTTTGTGGAGACAGCAGGTATTTTTTGAAAGCAGAAGAGTTGAAAAATGAGCAGAACCCTCGTCGGGATTCGAACCAGTGACATTTCGAGTACGCACAGAATGTGCTGACCATTACACAACGAAAGCATGCTAAAAAGGCGGGAAAAATACCTTGTATATTCCCAGGGCGGCTGGGGATTAGGTGATCTAAAGGCCAAATCTTGGTGGTGGAGAATCATCATCTACCACCTTTTGTTCGGGCGCCACTGTAGACACTTTAGGATAATTTTGAAGCAACAAAATCGAAGAAATGTGCAATGCCCTCGCTGGGACTCGAACCTCGGACCTCTCGGATACGCGCCCAGAGTGCTGACCACTACACCCCGAAGGCTACTAAGAAGGCGGGAGAAATATCTTATAACTTCACCGGGAATAAAACGATCATTACGTAAAATGGTAATACATGTAACAGGGGTATATCTTAAACAACATCTTTCAACATCAGTAATACAACACAAAAAATTCTTGCTTAAAGTAAGTAGTAATTTTAAAGACGACAGATAGTTAGTTGGTATTTCATTTAGAGTAACTGGTAGAAAAATTGCTATTTGAACGATTTCGTGTTCCTTATCATTTGTCATTATTATTCTTGTTAATTTACGAATTAATCTTAATTGTGCTATTAATGATTGCAAATATTTCCTAGTAGTCCTTAAAATAATGAATTTGCCAGATTTTTTGCGCGATGAATAATTTACGGTTATTATAACATTAGCTTCTTTATTTGCGATAGAAATAATTCTCCAGCGATTCTGAAATGCAATTAATTTAACGTCCAGCTGCAGTTTACACTAAGCATTGCACCAAGAAATTGACTTGAGAAAAGATTTGTCTGCGGACAAACGTTTCTCAAGCTATTTCTGGCAAATTTAATTGCTGTGGAATACACGTAGCCGCCCTGTTGGTTGATGCTTTGGAATGACGGACTGATTATGAACTCGTTTCCTTCCAGAAGAATTTTCTTTACGCTGTCATAGGATACTCTGTGTTAACCTACATTCTCCATCACATCGATAAACATTTTAAATTCTGTGAGCCTATTGATGACCAGGGCGTTGGCTCCAAATAAGCAAGAGGTGGAGGTCACTGATGTTCACCAGCTTAAAAATAATTACCACATTTCAAAACGTATCTAAACAAGTGAAAGGCCACACAAAATGTCAGAACTGCAGAGGTTTAGTGCACCTTTGTAGAAAAATGGATCTTCGACTATCTTTTGCTCCACCCAACACGTTCGGCTATTCAGTGATGGATTGAAAAGATGCATTTTGTGATAGCCGTTTGCCAGTAACATTATGTTCATGATAAAGAAAGTAACAGCATTTACTTGTATTATATTTTAGCTACGAGAACGTTTTTTATATTCGTTATCTCGCACACAAATTTGATTAAAGAATATAAACAGGCAGGCTTCGCTTTGACAATTGCGTGTAAACTACTCGTTTATTTAGGAAAGTTTTACTCTAGTAGAGTTGTAGTTTACTTTTGTCTTAGTATTAAATTTTGTTTTAAGAATTTACAATCTCTGCCTGGCAATTATCAGGAATTGACATTCAAATGCATTTTGGTGTCATGTAGACCGGTAGGGTTTTAATCTTTTATAATACGGTCACTGCAGACAACTTTTATCTCTGACGGCAGACTATTACAAACAAAAGATTTTAGAATTAATATTTTGCTAATTTTGATAATTCTCAGCTATTATAAATGTATATTACAGTTTTTTTCAGTTATTTAAAGTGTATTTCTTGTAAAAATATTATTTGCAAGTCTTATATTATATTTAAAAAAATTAAAATAGTTTCCTTTTGTATTTTTTAGGAACGCTGCTTTTTGAATTATTATAAAAACGATTAAAAACAGTTAAAATGTCAAAAAAAATAACGGTTTTTAGGATATATTTAAAAATTGCTGTCTAATATATTAATTGTTTACCTTTTCTATGTACCCAAGTACGCATCATTGATTTGTAACTAGCATTTATTCAAATTTATCCTTAAAACCATAAACTTATGCATCTGGCTAATCACCCATATATCATATAGCGTTTCTTTTATTTCTATAAAATAAAGCTTTTAAATTTTTTTGTGTACGTGAGCAAAAACATTTTTTTTTACTTTTAATATTTTTGGGTATCATTGGATAACACTCTAAAAGTACGCTCTTAGTTTTCAATTTAATTTAATGTTGGGTATTCTACGATGACTTCTTGAGTATTAATTGATGTAAATACTGTTTTCCTTTTTAGCTGCCTAAGAGACTGCGACCCACCATTTTAAAAAAATTCTGATATGAACTATCAATTTAAGAAATACTCATATGATCCACCAATTTAAAAAATTCTGATATGACCCATCCATTTAACAAATTCTGATATAACCTATCCATTTAGAAAATTCTGACCTATTCATTTAAGAAATTCTGATATAATCCACCAATTTAAACAATTTTGATATGACTCATCCAATTAACAAATTCTGATATGACCCATCCATTTAAAAAATTCCGATATGAGCTATAAATTTAAAAATTCTGATATAACCCATCAATTTAAAAAATTCTGATATGGGCCATCCATTTAAGAAATTCTGATATGGCCTATCCATTTAAGAAATTCTGATATGACCCATCCAGTTAAGAAATTCTGATATGATCCACCAATTTAAAAAATTCTGATATGACCCATCCATTTAGAAAATTCTGATATCAGCCATTGATTTAAGAAATTCTGATATGACCTATCCATTTAAGAAATTCTGATACAATCCATCAATTTAAAAAAATGTGATATGACCCATCCACTTAACAAATTCTGATATGACCCATCAATTTAAAAATTCTGATATGACCCATCCATTTAAGAAATTCTGATAAAGCAAGCGTATCTGAAATAAAATAAAAGAAAAATAGTACTCATGGTGTTCGCTGCCACAGTGTTGAACAATAGCTGTAGTATAAATAGAATAAAACATTTTTATGTAATTAAATTGTTATCCTGCATTAAGCGTTCATAATAATAATTATTTACCTTACATATTTATTATTACTTTATTATTCTTACCTTACATACCTTACTTATTTACTTTATTTTTATTAACCTTACTTATTTTTCCATTAACCTTACTTATAACTGGCAAAGACAGTTAAACAAAAGAAATACAGTTTATCATGTGAAATTAAAAGTAATTTCAGCGGTAGTAGCATTTGCAAAAATGATTACAGAAAGGAGCACAGTTATTACAGACTATCCGCTACGCGGCCAGCCTTCGTCTGGCTTTTAAATGTACCGGAAAATTGTTTAAAGTGAACACCAAGCATTAAATTTAAAAACTGCTTAGAATTTTACTCTGGAGAACAATTTTATTAAAAAAAACCACAAATTTCAATACAAATGCATTACATATAAAAAAATTACGATGAAACAAGCAATATCCTTTAATACAAATATTAATTATCCTAATAAATTAACAATCTTCCCTTTACCTTCTCTCGAAAAACGTCCAGTATCCAAGAGAAACATTTAATTTAAAAACTGTACAGAATTACCGCCCTCATTTATCCGAGCGGCAACAGTACTGGTATAAGCAACAATGGCAACAGTGATATATCATCAACAATGGCTGCTTGCCATTGTTGATGATATAATGAGAGAAAATTATCTATTAGATGCGATTTTATTAAAGAGCATAAAATCAAAAAAAATCCGATTTCAATTTTGCAAACATTGCTTCGAATTGCACTGAATTTTGTCTAGATGCACCTATGTACCACATTTCGTAACCCTGGGTCTATTAGCTTAGGCGCAGCACAAACACAGGACGCACACAGACAAACAGACTCTTCCTTTTATATCCATAGATTATCTTTTAATTACTCTTGCAATACGTGGTCGGAACGCTATTAATACACATTACAGAATACTTCATATTTTAAATGCTTCATTTTACCTACGCTTGTACATAATTTAGACTCATGCCCACATGGGACAAACAGGTATAAAACTAACTGATCAGCTTGCCAAGTCAACACTGGTAAATATCTCTCCCTCTGCGTCTCCTCAACTTCGATTTCTGGGTTCAGCCCTCTTTCTTCGAGTTTCGTTTCTATTCTTCAAATGCTGTATCATAGTATTCGTATGTGTATTGTTTATTACAATTTTTATACAATGCTATGACAACCTTTATGTAATATAAATATATATATATATTATTTTCATTGTTTAATTATTTGAACTATGTATCAAAGTCACAAACTTGTTATTTTTTCTTTAATGTACTTTAGTATGCAGTATCTATAAATATAATTTTTTCCATCTAATGTATTTTTTCAAGGTTGCTGAGCAAAATGTCTACACTACCGCATTGAAGAGCCTCAAGTGATATTTGGTATCATTTTGTCAAATGAAATAAAAGAGAAACATCTCGGTATTGTCGTCAGTAGACAATTACCTGCTGTTTGGACAATTTCCTGCTTCTTGCTCTTTTTCCTGTTTTTCTGCCTCCAGTTTAGGAGGGCATTTAAAGAGAAAAGACGAGACAGTGTCTTTTGAACGGTCAGAATTAGGAAGCAATCCAACACTGCCGTCAACTGGCGACGAGATCGCATCAGACTTACGGAATTCCTATCTTTCGAATCAAGTAGTTATAAGCTTTGGCTTCTCCTTCGGAGTCCAACTCAACGGAAGATCTTCGTCCAAGATTTGATTCTCGCGCTGAATTTGGACCTAGTTCCAGCTTTTCTTCACCCTCTCCCGCTTTAATCTGAGTAGATCAATGGACAAGAAGCTTTTAAAAATGGTATGCCAAGAGTACCATCCATCTTCTGTAGTCGAAGATGTGGAATTTAGAAACCACCTCATTTACTTGTGTTACCAGAATTATAACGAGTCAAGTCTAAAACCTTTTCAGGTTCTTTATTGCCTAGTCTTTATATTCGATTTGTAAACTTAAAAATTATTTGACTAGTTAAAAGCCATCTGTCTGACTTAGGACGGTGGTCAAATATTAGTAGCCTTAGTTTTAACGCTCTTATGGCGCACTTTATAGGCGAAAGTTCAAAATTAATGGATTGAGGAAATCACAAATATTCCACTATGGCCAAGGGACAGATCTGTTGCCACATTTTGTCTCGCTGCTGACCATAATTGCCTCTCCAAGCATCTGTATTGTATAAAAATACTGCCAAGTTCTCTTTGCCAGTTGCGCAACATTCGTGAGGAAGTGGATGCGAACCATTTTGGTCACTGCCCTGAACTGGGCTTGGAACACTTGTAGAAGAAATACTGGTCAGCTCGGCACAAGGTGAACGATTATAGACTTACTGTAGTTTTAATTTTATTACCTCTTTCTCCTGTTTGTGTTTTTGACTACACTTGTCTTCTGACCTGCCATTGGAAACAAAAAAAGTTCAAAAGTAAAATCATACCTTTTCAGAATGCTCACAATTGAAGAAAGGCAATCCACAAAAAAGTTTCCAATGAGTGAACAATGCTGCAAGAAAATTTGATATAAATTTGAAACTCGCAGCCGTAGCACATAACTTCATGCTTTACAATAACACCGACAACTTGCGGTGGAATTTAAACGTTATTACACAATCAAATTCAAGTCTAAAAAGAATAGTGCTGGATTAGCACGTTAAGTTACGGCTAACTTAGGTTGACTCAACAAACTTAACAGGCGTGACTTTTCGAAATGGCTAAAAGGCGCATTAGCGTAACCGCAAGATCAGAAACGAAACGTGCCCTAGTTGGGGAAAACACGCTTTGACTAAACTCAGAGATTCCCCCGTTTAAATATTCACTTCACTTAACTTTAATCCCGGCAAGGAAATGCTAGGGTAAGTTGAGGAGTTCAGGAAAGATAACAAATATTGGAATACTATGTTAATTTTAACTAAATGAAACCCTACAAATGGACTAACAAACCTGAAGAACTGTCAAGACCTGATATATTCGAACGCATGTTTAATGACTTTATGAATCATTGATTGTTGCATCGCGATATATTTATAACATGCAGAATATAGTGTTGTAGTACATGATTACTGACCATATATAAACGTTATAAGAAGTACAGACTGCGATAAACTACTGTCAATAGAATATTTATTAAATTTAAACAGTTTAAAACTCTTCATATGACTACTGAAACTTGCGCAAGACTATTATATACTGAAATAAATATAGATATGGTTGTTAATTATGAACTGATGTCTTGACCGTCATCTTGGTCTTAATGTCAAACACGACTTTAAAATTTATTACACTTTTATACTTTCACGTACATTACTAGTAAAACTCTGAATTGTAAGAGAATTTCGGTACTCAGTAAATCACCCTCTGAAATTCGAATCCTGACCCTTGATGTATGTAATGGATTGCCAGAGAATTTCAGCTTTGTCTGAAAGTGCAAACATGTCAGCTGCCATTTCTGTAGAGATAAATAAATTATATCATACCCAAAAAGTTTTTTTTCTTTGCACGTATATACACGCTTCGAGATCATTTGAGCTAAGCCTGTATTGGGCTAAAAATATTTAAGAACACCATGTCTTTAGAATTTCAGACTGACAGTCTCGCGCTGGAGATAAAGATATTTTATTTCGTACTGTGTGTTGCCACTTCTCTCTTTGAAATCGTTAAGTTTTTTATTCAAAAATCCGTTGAAGTTTAAAAATATGGAAAAGATAATAAAACAAATTTTAACTTCAAGATTCGGGATTCCAGGCTTCCATTGTTGGTGGAGAACTACGTTATTCAAAATTTGATGACTCTAGGTATCGTTGTTTTTTATCATTGCAGGAAACATACATACATTCATGCAGATTCTTCTTTATTTAATTTCTTTAAATATAATATAGGGCGATAATATTTGGGGGCAGTAATTCAAAAAGGGGTATAACACTTTTAGTGATTCAACGTAAAACGCTGTATTAAGACTAATAGCCCTTCTGAGTTAACGCCCCTTTGGGCTAATAAAAAATTACTTGATGATATCCTACACTGTAAGCAAAAAGCAAAGAAATGTGAATCGCTTCATGACTACCAATTATAAGTAATATTCAATACATGAAACCCAATATATCAGTTTTTTGCTAAAAAAAAGTAATTTCAGGTATCAGCTCCCTTTAGCTTTAACATACATAATGACAAAAATTCTGTTACAAAATTCTACGATATTTTCCTCGTTTAAAATTTATTTTATTATTTTAAAAATAGTTTATATTAATAAAAAGAAAAAAAAAGAGTTCAAATTTCAAAATGAAATTACTGTGTACTATAGAAAAAGAAATGAATCGAAATCAATAGCAATATTTTCATCAAGAACTTCTACGCTGAAATTCAACACTGTTGTAAGAGCGAAATTTTAGTTAATGTCAAAGGAAATTATTTTTCTAAGGTCGGTTTTTATAGTACAACAGTTACGTTTGCTCCTTTACTCAAACTTTTATCTGGGTATTTATTTCATTTAAGACAATTACCTATTACACACGTTTCTCAAAGATGGTAATCATCCGTCTATGAGTGTGATGCCAAATTCGAAAATTTGCAAGCTCTACAACTCTACAACAAAGATTTTTAGAAATTACAGAAATAAAACGGGGTAATAAGATGAATTACAGAAACAGAAGGGTAATAAGATGAATTACAGAAACAGAAGGGTAATAAGACGTTTCTTCAGAAATTGATTGTAGCATTTCTCCGTGCTAAAACCAGCAAACAATCATTTATTCCATAATTTGAAAAGAAAATAGAAAGAGTACGTCAGTCAGTTTTAAAACAAACTTTTTCTGTAATTTACTTCTACAGTTCGTCCACATTGTAAACGAAAATTTTCATCTGGAATAAACGAAAGAGGATACAATCTATAGCTTTTGCCTTTAGTTGTTCAGTGTTCACATAAAACCAATGGAGTCTGATATTTCTAATCAAACATTTGATACTAACTTAAATATTCAAACTATTATTTCCAATGCTCCTTAACAGTCTTGGGAAAAGCTTCGATTTTAGCTCTCACATCTCCAGTATACCTTGTGAAGATATAAAAAATGAGCAACACCTTCGCCGGGAGTCGAACCACGGACCTGTGGAGTACGCGTCCAGCGTGCTGATCACTACACCACAAAGACGGCGAGAGAAATACCTTATACACTTCCCCTTTTAAACGGCGGCTGACGTTCAGATGATCCAATCGACAAATCAAGGTGGTGGAGAATCATCATCCACCATTCTTTAGTTCGGGCGCCACTTGTAGAGATATTAGGTTATTTCGAAGCAGGAGACAGGAAAAATGAGCAACGCCTTTGCCGGGAATCGAACCATGGACCTCCCGGTTACTTGTCGAGTGTGCTGACCACTACACCAGGAAGGCATGCGAAGAAGGCGGAAGAAATACCTTATAAGGTGATAGTTGCAAAGAGAAGCTATATGTTTAAATCCTAGCACAATATCTCTGAGCTATAGGAACAATCAGTATTATAACAAGTCGACTCAAAAGTTTTCCTCTCGTATAAGATGATCTAAAGTTTTATATGTCTTTTAGAAAAGAATATAAAGATGCATAAAAGATTGTAGAGATATTAGGTTATTTCGAAGCAGGTGTCATGAAAGATGAGTACCGCCTTCGCCAGGAACCGAACCACGGACCTCTGATATACGCCCCCAGCGTGCTGACCACTGCACCACGAAGGCATGCGAAGAAGGCGAGAGAAGTACCTTATAACTTCACGATCAAGAATACGTACTGCAAGCTGCAGCATTTGGCTATATTAGTCTGTTATTTTCTTGAAAAGAGTAGAACTTGAAGTTTATAACAAGGTCAGTAGACAACATAGGTTAAGATTTACCCACTGCTCGGCTAGAATGACATCATTTCATTTAATGAAGTCTGAGAAACGAACAATAGCTTTGAAGCAGATGATGAGCCAGGGACGTAGCACAATGCATGTGATGTCTATGATTTCTGGGTAGTAACCATGGTTTCTATTCTAATATTTCATATGATCCCAATAAATCAAGTTACTATGTTCAACGTATCTCACAACGCAAATCGGCAGTAAAGTATTAACATGATCTTCGCATTATGGTATTTTTTCTACTGACATTATTAGGTTTTATTTTAAATTATTTTCCGCTCGTCCTTTCACAGAATTTCTCCTCTAGAGTTTTCAGCCAGACATACAAATCACTATCTGGTAAGTCTGTAGATAGCGGATAATTACCTATAACGGACCAGTCTATGAATGAAATTTTCTAGTTTATTATCACATTAACAGAAGGATCTTGCCCTTTTGATCAAAAACAGCATTCAAACATTTATAATGCTAGAAATATGTGGAGAACTTCCCGCTTCAAATGACATTGCGTCCGCTACGCAGAAGTTTTTTCCAACAACAGACAGTTTCCTCCCTGTCACAGAAGCACAATTAAAAAAATGAAATTAAATTTTCTTGAGCTGTTTAAAAAATTATGCCATTTTTTTGTTAAGTATTAGAATCATATACAGGACGGTCATGTACTATTGCTTAAACAAGATCATATACTATTGCTTATAAAGATTACTCTTTATGTCACGTGACAGTTCCTCATAATCCATCATTATTTGCAAGTCTTATTATGGAAATGATAAAGAAACTAACGTTGGACATCATTCATTAAAATACAATTTTCTTTGCCTGCTCAAAAAATGACGTCATTTGTTTTTGTTAAGTATTAGAATCCCACACAGGACGGTCGTGTACTATTGCTTATACAAGGTCGTATAATATTGCTTATAAAGATTACGATTTATGTCACTTGATAGTTCCTAATAAACTATCATTATTTGTAAGTCTTATTATGGACTAGATATCTACGCTATAAAAGCAGAAGCGCGCGTACAATATCTCTGCACATTTTACTGGACCACAATGGTAATGAAAGAGGCAGAAGCAACTGGAGTGATTGGTAACAGTAAGGTAAGTTAAAATATTATTTGGTATGCCACACGTAAAAAATAAAAATTTTTTTTATCGATTCTTTTATTTATTTTGATTCTGGCAAAGCGCGCTAGGGCTATCTGCCTAATAGAAGAGATGCCATTATGGATGACTTTCTATGATAATATGGTTCGCACGTAAGGAAACCATGAAAACGCCCATGAAACCAGCCCGTTCGCCCACAGTAGACCCCAGGTCAAACTACCAGTGTTCAACGACTTGACAATTTGGCCGCTTGTAGGCCTCATTTTAGCGGTTCCAGGAAAAGGTATTATTCAAAACTAAATGTCCATTTTCATCATAATTACAAAAACTACTGAAAATTTCTCGTTATGTGATGAGATGCTAAACCTTTCTTTCTATGTCTCTGAAATTTTACTCACTTAGAAAGCTTTCCCGATAGGAACAAAAATCTTTGGAATCGAGGGTTTTGAGGCTTATGATGACTTAAAATCATACTTCAGAATTTTCTTTTGCTCTTCTGATAAACTAACATTAGAAATACTAACTGTCATGTACATGCTTGATTTAAAAAAAAGCTTCCGACCTAGTCCTGCCGGAGAGTTTGGCAAGGCTAGCCAACCTGCTACAAGCTATGAACTACTTCATACTGTGCAATGTGTGACAGATACACCAGTACTACGCACTCAACACTATGCACCATGAAATGAATTCATTAACTGTGTGCTGAAATATAAACCGTGCTAAGAATGAACTTATAAACTGCGAATCGTGTAGCAAAATATCAAATAAGCAACAAAGGACATAGCACAATCATCCCCCACCCCACCAACAAAGTTTCAAACCGAAACGCAAAAGAAGTATGTATATACATCTCTAAATGACTTAATGTATTTATCCATTATATACTTATTGTATTTATCCATGTAATTGGAAAGTACCCGTCTAAAGTATATTTTATGCAAATATTATCTGTACTGCAAATTATGCACTGTTAATATGTAACTATTATGAATGCCGCAATGTAAACACATGCCCGAGCATGGCGCTAGCGTGCCCTGTGAAGATCATGCATATTCACAAAGCCTACAGACCTTTTTCCTACGGTCTGCTCTCATTGGACGAAATCTCTGCTTGGCGGTCATATTTGGAATAGTGAGTTATCGCGTTGCAGTCTTCGTAATTAACGCCAAACATACCTTGTGGGCTTTCCAGTAAAGCGAGGAGAAACAGCGTTTATTTCATTCTATAATTTGTTTATTTTATGAATGAAAGCTAAGGGGAATTGTGTGGAATATATTTTAAATAACCTACTGAACTTATTAATAGTTCATCTGTATTTGGTTAAAGAATGAATTTAAACTGTTCAAAGTACGATAATTGTTTTGCAAGGAAAAATATTTACATGGAAATGGGATATGTGCTTTTTTAGTCATTTCTATTAGAGAGAGTCTGTTATGTAAATTTACATAGCGCATTCATTATACAAATAAAAGAATATTAAAAAAATAAACCAAATGAAAACATTCTATAAACATTTAAGGGCGTCGGATTCCTATTCTTTTTGCTTAAAATATGAGTAAGTATAACTAAAATTATATTTTATTCCATTTTACGCTATTTCTATTGTAACGCTTTTCGGGATCTTAGATCGTAATCTTGCAACTAGTATCTACTACAAAGAGTACAAACCAGTAAATAAAAATAAAAAAAATTACCCTTAAGAAAAATAGATAAAATAAAAGTGTTAAATTTTTAACTCTGCACCCGAAGGCGAAAAAACCAATAATAACAAAGTTATTCAATAAGGTGAGGATAAAAACAAAAATAAGTCCGTGCAGTGAGAGCTTGTGAAAAATACGAACCTGATTAGAAACCCCGATCTAGAAGCCCGAGAATTCCCCCCCCCGCGCTCTGTACCGTTGAGCTGCAGTTCCTTCTCCGATTTTTACACGCTTTTCGGTACACCACGCTGATATACAAATAGTAAAGGCGATGAAACAAAAGTCGCCAAGCACAAGATTCTGTAACCCTACTTTCCTGTTTCAACCAGTCAGAGCAAACAATAGCAGAAACGGTCTGTAGGCTTTGTGAATATGCCTGTGAAGGTGCACTTTCATAGATGGTTAGTGCAAAGCAGCGATACCAGTTTTGCCCATGGCGATTTTTTGGTGTCCTCTGTACTTCTTTCTGGCTGTCTGTACTACTGACTAATAGCATACCTAATATAATAGCTAAATAGTAAAAAAAATCTATGTGTTAAAAACAAAATCCCAGTAGCCATTTAGATAAAGCTGGTCATAAGAGCCATGAATCAGGCGCTGGACCTTGCGGCCAGATATGAGATGACTGTGTGGCTCCCAACTAACAACACGGGGGTTGTGTTCTAGACAGAGGAGGACGTGGTGCTAAACCAATTAACCGTTACGGTAAGAGATCGGTGCACACGTCCTCCGTTACCTGTTATCTGTACTATTCATTTGTATTGATACGAATGATTAGTTTTCATTTGTTAAACACTTATACAGAGATTATTATGCAGATGTTGATTCAATTAATATTATTAGTTATATTTGGTTTACAGATTGTAATATAATTATCTGACTTCGAATTTAGTTGATATCGTCAGAGAGGAAATAATGAGCTTAATTGCTGCCCAGAAATTTAAACAATTAGCGTTAAACTCTTGAAGTGTGTAATGTTTACTAACAGCTTCGAGCAATGAATGTGTTTAAGATATCTGTCATGAAGTGATTTATTCAATGTATAGATATACACAAATATAATCTTCTTGACAACACATATCAATACATATAGACTATGATCAGTTGAGTTATGTATTCAATTAAGTTAATTTAATTTAGCTCAAATTTCATCCATAGACATCCAACAGTGCCTGTTTATTTTAATTAGATGACGCTAATTAGTTTTAAGCTTATGTTCTCAGCGAATTATTTACTATAAGTTAAACTTTTATTAATTAATTTGTTTCTTGAATTTAATCTTAATTTACGTCATTTTGGAAAGTCAAACATTCGGCTTTTAGCTTTAGCTTCTAGGGTTTTCTCGATGAAGAAGAGACAGGTGTCTTAAGTAGTTTTTAAGTATTATTTGAATTTAAAAATACAAAATAATGTTTTATTAACTTAAATTTATACAAAGTATACAGAAAAATGTTGCTTTTCTGGTGAAGTTGTAATTATTAATCTAACATAATTAGTAAAAGAAATATTTGCAGCTATGTTTAATTTTGTCATTAGGAATGGCGAACATTTTCCATGCTCCGAAAACTTAACTTTTTGATTCTGTTTTAAGCTTCGAAACTGGGTGGTTTCACTGGTGCTTTTATGGTTGGCCCATCCTTTCTTTCGATTGACCTCGAGTGAGAGCTGGAAAAAGGATTACCTTTTTTGGAATGATTAGCGTTAAACACAAAAAAAATTGAAACGTAAGGAAGAAGAATTAATAATTATTTTATTGCTTTGTTCTTGGCCTTCTGAAACTTCTCACCTCTTTTCAGATGCAGTCTGTAATGTGGAGTGTAACGCCTCCACCCCTTAAATTCCAGGTGCAAACTAAAGATAGCAAGATTTTCTTCTGATTTTCACGCTATCATCGCTGTACCTCGTTTCATGTATGTGCGTAAATAAAGGTTTTGTCACCTATGGTTTACTAGAGTTCTACAAGGAAGTTCAGCGTCTACAAATAACAGCTTCAGAATTCCCCCCCCCCACTTTGCTTACAATGAATCATCTGCTGCAGCAAAATATTCCCTTTGAAGCGGGAAGAGCCCCTATTCCAACATCGCTCTTTCCTTAAGCGAATCCTGAGTCCAGCGACAAAGCTCTGAGTTCCAGCAAGAGCAGTCTTCTTAAGTTTTCGAGGAGGCTTTTTTCAGACCACGCTGATGTGGTGTCTACCAGACCATCTATTGTTATCAGAAAACTTCACGAATCATCAACATGCCGCTGATAAGGGCTGATTTGTGCCATGTTAAAATGACATAGGAAATGTGATAAACGTTTTTTTTAATCTAAATTTGTAGAAGTTTTCAAATCTAAAATATATTTTCCCGAAATCACCGGTTTTGTATGTTAAAGGTCTACTAATAAATGGATTTAATCACAATTTAAATTAAATCTTACTGCCACCAACATTCTTGATAATCAGAGCTGTTTCCAAATATTAATTTTCGGTTTTTTTTCTTTAATACACAACTCAGCTGTCTAGGGTTAATTTGAATAACGGATGGAATTACGATTTAAAGGTTTTGTAGATTTTAACAAGAACGATTACTGGACAATTAAAAGTAAGAATACTGAACAGAAGTTACTGAAGAACGATTAATTACAAAATTACTAACGAATGACAAATGACTAATACATTAATAGAACACAATTTTGAAAAAATTCAATTAATGATGTATATGCGTTATTATATTTTTTAAAAATAAAAGAAGTTAATTTGTTACTTAAAATATGCTGCTTTTCTTATGTTTCGAATTCAAATTTTTTTACTCCAATTTAAAAATTATTGTTTTAGTCATAAATATCCAAACCTCTTATAATTTCAATAAATATGCTTTATTATCTAACAAGAAGATAAACAGCAGTAAATGAACTGTTAAATCTGTACACTGAATTTTTTTTTAAAAAGTTTTATGAATAAAATTTACAGTGAGTTCCCAAAGTATCTCGCTCATAAACACGAATAGCAAACTGCCTTTATCTGGCAACGGATGATATGAAATGCAAACATTTTGCTTCTTCCAACTTATGGGAACAACTCCCAATATACGATGTTTTCTTCTCCTTACTTGATTATTCGTATGCTACATATATATGTGTTTTCTTCGTAATCGGGAAAAGTGCGTTTTAAAATTCGTTTTTAATACTAGTTTCTAGTAAAATAACACGAATCAACGGCATTGCATTTCATTTAAAACATGAAATCATTCTAAATGTAATGCGAAATATGTCACCTTATTTCGCTAACCTGCAGGCTTAAAATACCGAAATGCCTGTCCCGTCCGTTTCCTCTTCTTCCCGTTCATTAACGCAAAGATGTACAACGTACTGAATGAAAATTTGAAATATCATTCTTTCTGCTTCCTAACAATGAAGCTTCCATTTGCTTTTAGGTCAAGCTGTCTACAATAAACTGATTCAGGGCATTTGGGGAAACTACACTTGCTACTGAATACCTAAGGGAGGAAGAAGAAAACAACATCGTAATCTTGGCCGTTTCGGGTGGTTGTGACGTTTTAATAAAAGGGCGTCGCAGGCGTTTTAGCCTTCAAAAGGTTAAACCAATGCGAATAAATAGGCACTTCTTGACACTTTTCCAATTAATGCTATCATATCCAAATCTAAAGGTAGAGTTTGAGACGAAAAATGAACTGCTATCAATCTGAGCGAAAGATTGTTCTCTTTGTAGAAACAATTTAAATTTTTACAGCTATTAAAGTGTGTTCAGGAACTGATTAAATTTACTTACATTCAATTATATATACAAAAAAACATTAATTATAACGCTGCAACAACAGCATATTTTAAAACAAATCAGTAGTTCAATAAAATATTACTATTTTGATATAGTACAGTTTATCACAAATAACCCAAAAGTTCTTTAAATGAAAAATAAAATAAACCTCTCTAATAATGAAAAGCTTTTTTAATGAATAGACCTAAAGTCAACTATTTTATAGTTTTCTGGAAATTATTAATCAACTAAGTCTTAAATTTATTTATTAGCAAATCTAGAAATATTCACTTTAGAGAAACTAAGTTTCATATCCTTTTTGGCTGCATTTCAAACAGGATACGAAAATGGGGAAACAGGGTCCATTCCTCTGGAAAGAAAATGTATCAAAATTCCCTGAATAAAAGAAACGAACTGTGATTCTTTTGGCAAAAAATCAATGACCTTTCCTTTTGTAACAAAACCAATAATTATTCATCTTCCTAACGCAGCCAATCAATACACGCTCGCGCTCTATGGACTTGATCACCACACGTAAACTTAAAGCTTCAACTTATAAAAGTGATAGGTATTATATACCAGCTTAGAATTGCATATTCAGAGGCGGTTATGTTATTAACAATCATGAAGGGCTCCGTGTTTTTAAGCATCCTATGATCATAATTAATTTATACTGTGTCTTAAGATGAGGATACGAAGAACCTTTCAGCTATTTCACAAATCTGCTAGTACGTATACAAATAATTTCCGGTCAATTTATGTAACTGTGTTACGTTACATGTATGTGTTACATTACATGTATGTGCTGCGTAACTGTCATACACACTTAAGCGGCAAAGTGTTAATTATTTCAAGCTCTGCCTGGCTTCGGGGGCATTAAAATGAAATGCAATGTCACGTATTAATGAAAAAAGAGCAAAATGGTTAAACATTTTCATTAGCTCAAACGGCGTATGAGTCCAGTAAGGAATGTTGCCCCGAATCACTATAAATATGCTTTTTTCACTTTTCATTCGAGTCTGTTGTCAGTTGGCAAAATGTATGGTCTTTTAAATTGAAACTGTCTGTTGTGGATTAAAAAACTAAGCTATTTGATAGTAGTAGATGCAGTTTTTAGGAATATTCGTTTCTTGCATTCGAATCGGATTGATTTAAATATTTAAAATGCATTTAATTCACGATCTATCTATTTAACAATTTTCAACTTTTTCATAGAATGGTGTTATGTATTTTTTCATTATTTATTTCATATTTTTTTTTATTTTCATTGATTTTTGATCAACAAACTCAACGATTTGAAAGAAAGAATTGGCAATATTTAGTAGAATAAGACATTATAACCTACAGCGCACGAGACTATCTATGGGAAATTCTAAAAATATGCTGTTTTTAAACATTTTGTGAATTTGCTGTTGAATTGAAATTTATGATGCTTAAATGCTTAAACGCTCTGCTGAGTTTCAAATTTCATTGATTACACAGGAGTAATCTTATCAGGACTGAGTATTCTGTGCATAGTTTTAGAAAACATGGTGACGTTGTCAGGACTTTGTGTTCTGTGCATTCTTTTTGGAAACATAGTAATTTCTGTAAAGGGTTCTTATCCTCAAGTTCTAAGTCCTGAACTGGAACAGGGAGCGGAAGGTACGCTATGTTCTGATGTAACTGCTGGGCTGGAGAATAACTGCACGTGAAAGGGATTTGAAATCTTCTTTTATTCAATCACTATTAAATACAAACCTCCCAATTCGGGAGAGATACAGAAAGTAAAAGACCACACTTGGGTCGAACTTAACAATCAAATAATTTTAAAACTAAACCTAAAATAGAAATTAAATTAAACTTTGCTTCGCAGAGCAATTCGCGGAAGTTGGCCTCTACCGAAAAAGGTGCGTAGCAAGGTATACTAAATACTACCGCACTTTAATTTATTTTACAATGCAATCACGTAGTAAGCACTATGGCTTATAAATTTAAACTGCTAGCTGGTCAGGCGAACGTTGAGCAGCGTGACCGTGATCTGAGGCAAAGCTCTCACACACCGAGAGGTTTCTACCTCTGGCTTAAATAGTGCTTGGCTGAACTTCAAAATTAGCATAAGCTAAAAACGCGCGCTTCTTCTGACAGGAAGTTGAAACACAGAGGATATAGAAAAGATTTAAATTAAAATAAAACTTGGTTAGTTTAACTAAAACCTTACATACTTCCCGCCAGAATTGCGATAGTTAAACTACTTTGGTCCAAACGGACCATGTTGAAACTCGCAATTCTAAATAGTCGACATTTAACTGTTCTAAACTTAGGCCAACTCTTAAAAGGCAATATATCTGTTTGTGAAACAAGTTTACAGATGAAATACTCTTGAACAACAGTCTTCAACATTTCTCTTAATACGTCTTATTCTTGCAATAAGTCTTACTCCTTCCAGCAAAATCTGGAAGGAAAATAACTTGATGTATGACATAATAACAGAATAATTCTAGGTGGTACAAATCCTTATTTTTACCTGTGTAAAATCGCACACACACATATTATCATTCAAGCACCATTAAATTCTTCCCCCATGCTCTCTCACCGGTGTTGGATGCAAAGCAAACCGCCATTGCGGGTTTTTTGTGTTCGGGGGTGTTCAACTCTTCCACCTACAATCGACTAACATTAGTTAGAACTTGACATACGAGACCTGAAAAAACGCCCTATAACCAGCTAATCCTAACTAAGGTTCTCACTAGCTTTATGTCTAACACTTTAAGTGTATTTGGTGGAGAGCCTAATTAACACTTGCATTCTAAAATAGTCAATCTTTAACTTTTCATGCATACAAATTCGCAGTTTGCACACAACATTGACATTAATATTGCACTTAGCGTGCATTGCTAGCATAATACTATTATTACATTTCATAACACATTAAATTTCATAGCAATCATGAAATACACATATAGGTTAAATTTCTAAGCTTACAGCAAGTGCTTCCTATTCCTTTCTCAAGGTACTTTCTTGAAATATCAAATTACATTGAAATAATAGTCCACAGACTAAATCGTGTTTTTCAATTTTCCGATTTTCATTCTAGACATTTTACAAGTCTTTCGACAAAGCGTCATACAAAATCATTTAGTTAACATTTTCTTTTCAGCAATTCATTGCTTTTACAGAATTAATCTATTTACAAAACATTAAGTGATTTTAAATCTTTGAAAATTACAATTTCTTTTAACAAAACATTTTACTTTCCATATGAGGACTTATCGCTCACTTGGCGTAAAAGTCAACCTCGCTTGAGGTAAAATCAGCCCTGCAACTTGCAGTATACTCAAAAATTAACTAAACTTTTGAATACGAAATTGTACTTATCTTATTATGATCGTCCATCCTTTTCTTGGCCCAATCTTTAAAACTTGAGTAAGTTGTGGCCTGGTTCAGTTTCCTCGTTTTTCGTTGTTCTTTCGGAGCCTGCTCGTCTCTTTTTCTTTTGAAATTCCGTCGTTGTATCCTCGGCAATTTCCTTTGTAGAGGAGGTTGCTCCGCTGGACGTTTGGTGGACTGGGCCCTTCTCTCCTGGGCCCTTGCTCGTTGCTTGTCCTGGTTCCTGCTGTATTCGGGAAGTTGATTCTCAGGCTGCAATCGACGTTTCTTGCTTCTCAGGCACCTGTCCGATGATTCCACAGTTCTTTTGGATACATTGGGCTTCCCTTGCCCATTCTGCTTTCTTCTCTTGGTGCGCTCGTAATTCCGTTCGTAGATTTGTTCACCTGCATCGTGAGACTTTCTTTTGAAACCACCTTTTTGGTTCTTATTTCTTTGTTGGGGGGGAGCTTTCTTCTTCTGACATTTCGATGCCGTTGTAGCTGGTTCCTGCTGTTTTTGCTGACGTATATCTTCCTGGCTAGTCGATTGCCTCGGATCCTGAAACGAATCTTTAAATACAGCCATTTTGCTGCGATTATAGAACGGTTTTATTTGGTCCACATTCGCTTTGAGCGTTTGACCATCATTTCTTTTTAATATAACCACTGCCCCCGTAATTTGTTCAATTGTGAACGGGCCTTCAAAACGCGGAAAAAATTTCCCCACCTTTTCCTCTGGGGCATTTGACAAGTTGTGTTTAATCTTCAACACTTCATCTCCCACATTGTACTTGACCTCTCTTCTTTTTAGGTCATAGTACAATTTCTGTTTTCTTTGGGCCATTTCTATATTTTCCGTCGCTTCCCGTATTAACTTTTGTATATCACTCATTTTAAATTCTTCTGCCCTTTCCTGTACAAAGAACAGTTTATCTAGGGGGGTCAAGATCTTTCTTCCTAAGAAGAGTTCAGCGGGTGTTTTTTGTGTAGTATCGTGTTTGGCGGTCCTAAGTGCAAATGCAAATTCATTTATATGGCTATCCCAGGTAGAGTGATAGTTTTTCACATAACTACGAATTATTTTCACTACATTTCTATTCACCCGTTCCGCTATGTTTGACTGCGGACGATACGGGACCATCTTTAGATGACGTATGCCCAGTTTTGCACACATTTCCTCAAACATTTTACTAACAAACTGAGGACCATTGTCTGAAATAACTTTTAGGGGCGCCCCGTATTTTAAAATATACTTATTTAGAATTGAATCTACTACAATTTTTGCAGACGCGCGTTTTAACGGAATTAACTCTAACCATTTGCTAAAATGATCCACTATAACTAAAAGATATCGGCTTTTATTAACTTTACTTCGAGGGTAAGGTCCAAGTAAATCGATGCCTATTATTTGATTTGGGAATTCTGATTTAATACTATTTAGGAACCCGGCCGGGCGGAAATTAACATAATTATTTAATTGACATGTTGGGCACGACTGGACATACGCCCTAGTAAACTTTTGCAGTTCTGGAAAGAAAACTGCCTCGCGAACTCTCTGAACAGTTTTTCTTATACCTAAATGAGCCGAAATGGCACAATCATGCAACTCTTCTAATACATTCAACCTCATGCTAGCTGGGATAACCGGTCTATATTCATGATTCTCATTAGTAGCTTTCGTATAGAATAACAGTCCGTCAATTAATTCGTAATTTTCGGCCCTATTTCTTATCGGCACAATATCCGGATGATTGAAATTCTCAGGGTCGGCCAAATAATTGTATATATTTTTGAACTCCGGATCTTTTTTGAGTTCGGCTATTACTGTTTCACGAGAATCTAATACTTTGGATGTTAACATGGCTATCTTAATTACACTTCCATTTTCATCTAAGTTAATTCTGCTTAAAGCATCTGCCACAACATTTTCCTTTCCCGGCGTATGTTTAATTATTAGGTTATATTCCTGTAATTTGAGAGCCCACCTTATTAATCTGGGTGATAAATTTTTTCCAGAATAGAGTCTAGTGACCGCCGCGTGGTCGGTATATACAGTTACTGGAGAACTTCCAAAGAACACACGAAATTTCTGTACTGATGCTAACACTGCGAGAGTTTCTCTCTCTGTTGCGGAATAGTTTCTTTGGGTTTCATTTAATGTTCGGCTGAAAAAAGCCACGGGCTGACCATTTTGGGAAAGCACTGCACCAATCGCGAAATCTGAAGCGTCCGCTGAAATCTCTAATCCTTTATCCCCTTCTGGAAATTTTAAGACGGGAGCTTGAGTCAATGCGTCTTTCAATTTTTGAAACGCCAAGTTGGCTTCTGCTGACCACGAAAACCTAGCTTTTTTTCTTTTCAACTTTAGCAGTGGCTCAGCTATTTTTGCAAAGTCTTTAATGAAAGCCCGGTAATATGAACACATCCCGAGAAACGACGATAATTTCTTCGCTGTTTTAGGAACAGGATAATTTCTAATGGCTACTATTTTTGACTGATCCGTTTCGATTCCCTTTTGGGAAATTTTAAATCCTAAATAACGTAACTCTTTTGCGGCAAATTTACATTTAGACGCATTTATCTTTAAACCAGCTTCGTTTAACAATGAAAATACTTTTCTTAAATCTTGTAAGTGTTGTTCTAGAGTACTACTCGTAATTATAATATCGTCTAAATATATGAAAGTGCTTTTACCAAGGACTGGTCTTAAGACGATGTCCATACATCTTTGGAACGTTGCCGGCGCGCCGGATAATCCGAACGGCATTCTAAGAAATGCGTACGTACCAGATTTCGTTATGAACGCGGTTTTGTGTACGTCCTCGGGTTTTACCCCAATCTGAAAATAGCCACTCGTGAGATCTAATGTAGTCATGTATTTTGTAGACGAAATATTTCGAATAATTTCTTCAATTATCGGCAACGGATATACAGGATATTTTGTAACTGAATTTAACTTGCGATAATCTATAGCAAAACGCCACCGCTTCGGGTGCGTAATCGGGTAATCATTATTTTTCTTACACAGGACAACGGGGCTAGCGTAACTGCTCGAAATTGGCGTGATGATTTTATTCTTTAACATCTCTTTAATATGATGTTCAATTATTTCCTCTTTAATCCTGTCATATCTATATGGCTTTTGCGTAACTGGCTGAGCGTCCCCCGTGTCAATGTCGTGGTACACCACTTGTGTAAAACCGGGTACATCACTAAATAAATTCGCAAAGTGACTTACCAGACCTTGGATTTTTTCTTTTTCCTCTACTTGTAAATGTTCCAAGTCCAGCTGCGGGGGCTTATCATTCTTCGTTTCTATCGGCTTCATATTCAACGTCAATTCTCCCCCTTTAAAATCAATTTTTGCTTCTGCCAAACTAAAAAAGTCCACACCTAGAATAATACAAGTTTGCAGGTTACGCACAATACAAAACAGGATTCTTACCTGTTCGTTGTTGATACGCACGAACAATGGTACTTTATCCTAAACAGGTACATTTTTTTCCTTGGGCCGCTATGACATCCGTGTCTCTTGCACTAAAAATTCTGTAACGTCGAAAGTGCTTTTTAAAGAATCTTTCCGATACGAAGCTGTTTGGGCTCCTGTATCCAAGAGGGCTGTCGCCGGTATGTTGTTAATTAGAACTTCAATCTTCGGCAAACTCAAATTCTTCACAACCACGGTGTTTAAATTGATTTTGGAAGGGTTTTGCGCTGCTTCGGACTTCTTCACCTTCCTTGAAGAAATCCATCTTAGTTTAAATTCTTCTTATTTTGATTGCCCTCGGAATCTTTGCTTGTTCTTCTATTAAATTACCTTCGTTCACCGCTCGCTTTTGGAGACACGTCTTTCTTCGGCCATTGCTTCGCCTTATTCCCGTAACTTTGATTTTGCTTTTGCTGAGGTATTGGCGAACTCCACTGACTTCTTCGCTCAAATTGGCGTCGTCGTTCGTTGTCGGCTGTTCTTCGGCTTTCAAATTGTACCGCGAGCTCAAATAATCTATCTAATGTCGTTGGGTTTCTTAGCTCGATGAAATCTTGAACTTGGGGCAGTAGCCTAGGAAGTATAACTTGAATAATTTCAGGATCCGGGCGACTTCCATACAAAAGCTTGAAAACTTGAATTTTTCTCAAAATAAAATTAGACAAATCTTCTATTCTTTCTTGATATCGACTAAAGAGTTCAGCTTCCAATCTGGCTCGATCTCGCACCACGGGAAATGCTTTCACTAGAGAATTCTTGAAATTTTCATACGTATATGTGGGGCTTCCTGGTTCCCCCAAGAGATTCTTTCCGATGCACTTGAACCAACTTAGCGCTTGGCCCTTCAAAGCGCTGGTAGCAAGAGCGACTTTCTGAAATTCGTGGACTGGATATAGCATGAAGTGGGAGTCTAGCTTTTCCAGGAAATTGATTACGGCTGTCTTGCCGTCAAAACTTGCCGCTGGCTTCATGGCTGCTCGCATGGTTTGTACGATGTAGCCGAATCCTTCTATGCCAGGAGGTGCTATCTCAGGATTCTGGACAGGTACAGCAGGTGTCTCAGGTTCGTCTTCTTGTTGTTGAGGCCATCCTCTTCTTTTTGTGCGGGCGCCACTATCAGGACTTAGCATTCTGTGTGTATTCTTTGAGAACATGGTAAATTCTGTAAAGGGTTCTTATCCTTACGTTCTAAGTCCTGAACTGGAACAGGGAGCGGAAGGTACGCTATGTTCTGATGTATCTGCTGGGCTGGATAATAACTGCACGTGAAGGGATTTGAAATCCTCTTTTATTCAATCACTATTAAATACAAACCTCCCAATTCGGGAGAGATACAGAAAGTAAAAGACCACACTTGGGTCGAACTTAACAATCAAATAATTTTAAAACTAAACCTAAAACAGAAATTAAATTAAACTTTGCTTCGCAGAGCAATTCGCGGAAGTTGGCCTCTACCGAAAAAGGTGCGTAGCAAGGTATACTAAATACTACCGCACTTTAATTTGTTTTACAATGCAATCACGTAGTAAGCACTATGGCTTATAAATTTAAACTGCTAGCTGGTCAGACGAACGTTGAGCGGCGTGACCGTGATCTGAGGCAAAGCTCTCACACACCGAGAGGTTTCTACCTCTGGCTTAAATAGTGCTTGGCTACACTTCAAAATTAGCATAAGCTAAAAACGCGCGCTTCTTCTGACAGGAAGTTGAAGCAGAGAGGAGATAGACAGATTTAACTTAAAATAAAACTTGGTTAGTTTAACTAAAACCTTACAAAGTACTTACAAGGGTTCTTCTTCTCAAGTCCTGAACTGGAACAGGGAGCGAAAAATACGCTATGTTCTGGTGTAGATACTGTATTTGCGAATAACTGCACTTGAAAGAGATTTGAAATCCTCTTTTATTAAATCACTATTATTTACACACTTCCCAACTCGGGAGGCATACAGAAAGTAAAAGACCACACTTGGGTCGAACTTAACAATCAAATAATATTAACACTAAAACTAAAATAGAAATCTAATTAAACTTTGCTCACAGAGCAATTCGCGGAGTTTCGCCTCTAACTAAAAGGGTGCGTAGCAAGATATACTAATACTAGCGCACTTCAATTTATTTCAATATGCAATCACGTAGTAAGCACTATGGCTTATAAATTTAGCTGCTAGCTGGTCAGGCGAACGTCGAGCAGAATGACCGTGATCTGAGACTAAAGCTCTCTCACACTAAGAGGTTTCTACCTCTTTTTTAAATAGTACTTGGCTGTACTTCAAAATTAGCATAAGCTGAAAACGCGCGCTTCTTCTGACGGGAAGTTGAAACAGAGAAGAGATAGAAAGATTTAAATTAAAATAAAACTTGGTTAGTTTAACTAAAACCTTACAATCTAATTATAAAAGTTTTTCGAGGTCTTTCTTTGGATTATAAAAGATCCTTATTGTATGTATAATACTTTGTAAAACAACAATGAACAATTTTGATATTCTGTGAATCGTTCATAGCAGCCGTTATTTCTGTCTTTATTTAGGATTATTTTAACAGTGAAGATTTGGTTGCATTAAATGGCACAGATGATGTCTTTTCATTTTAAGTAAATCTCGTGAGAAGCACAAAATTTATGGAAACAAAACTTTCATGCAATAGCAATCTGCATGAAAAAAGGAGCGAAATGTTTCCTGTTCGTTTGCATTTCTCACTCCCCCAAAAAACATTCACAGGATTCGTAAAGCTTATATTTTATTTTTACATATCATATACATGTGTAAGTAAGTAAGAATTTCTAGTTATAGAGCTCCATTTTCACTCTCATTTATCATTAATATATACGAAATGCTTTTACGTTAAAAAATATCGACTAGCATTGATAGATTACAGATTTCTCACTGCAAGAATAGCGAGCGGGAATAACAGAGCACTTATCGTTCAAGCACCTGTCAGGAATGGCCGAATCATACAAATCATACGGGCATACAAAAAGCAACCAAGCCCCGACAGCCAACACGGTATCGAACCCGCAGTCGAACTTGCAGTTAACCTGCACTAACAACTATTCCATTAAGGCGATGGACCGTAGAGAATAACATGTATTGATTTTCTTTCTCTTTTTATACGGTTATAGAATACCATTTTATTTCTATTACTCATGTCATTGTTAAAAATTAGTCATATCATCACCTAACTGAGCAAGATAGAACTGTATTTTGGTTGAACTCGTCTTTCATAAGCACTTACCTGCCTTATTGGGGGAGACTCTCCTCTTTAAACCCTTTTTATGAAGTGATGTCACCGATAAGCCTTAAACGAGTACTTCACCGTGCACTGCAAAAAAGAATGAAAAAAGCAAACATGATTAAAGTGTCAAGCGTTGAATTAATAGCTAAAATAATGGACAAACCTTACATTTTTTTAATAAAAAAATCAAATTGGCCATCAAGTGACGTAAAAAATAAATGACTGGGTATATTTTCGTGCATAATTCAATTTTTCACGGGAAATTTTCACAAGTTTGTGATAAATAGCCATAAAAGCTTTTCAATGTTTTTCCTAATAAGGACCTAGTGAAGAATCTATCTTCAGACAGAAAGAGAGAGATCTCTGACTAAGTGTTGGAATAGTTCGACTTCGCGGACAACCTATTATTTTGGCGGGCAAAAAACGTCGATAGCAAATTAATCTCGGTGTCGCGTTACTCTGCGTCGTAATTCTATTCTCTTCTTCTTTATCTGCTGTGCTGATGCCCTGTTATTTCTATTGATATTTCTCTACCGTATCGATTGGTGGAGAAGTCGCTACAACCTGCTTAGAGGAATTATACGTAAGAAACAAATGCTTTTCACGTTAATGTAAATAAAAAATAAATTCTCGTAAAACAAAAATTATTTGCTGAAGTAAATAATTAACATCTGAGATACTGTACCCCACGTTGCACTAAAAATATAGAATTTAGTCTCACATAAAGTATAAAATTTACATATACTGAAAGTGAATTTGTAGTCATTAGGAGTTTTGAATCAGGAAATGATAAACCTGTGCAATGCCCTCGCCGGCACTCGAACCTAGACCTCTCAATTACGCGCCGAGTGTGCTACAGTTACACCACGAAGGCATGCTGGAAGAGGGAGAAAATACAGTATATACTTCCACTTTTAAAGGAAGACTGGGGATTAGGGTATCCAGTCGCCAAATCCTGGTGGTGAAGAAACATAACCCACCACCTTTTAGTTCGGCTGCCACTGTAGAAGCATTTTTGAATTTTTCGAAACAAGGAAATCGAAGAGATCCGCAATGCCCTCACCGGGACTCGAAACTGGACCTCTCGAATATGCGCCGAATGTGCTAAACTTTACACCACAAAGGCATGCCGGAAGGAGGGAGAATACACCTTATGAATTTATATCTTAATGAATATTAAGAATTTAATTAAAGCAAGCGTGTACAGGGTAGTTCAAATAGAATTCGGTTTCAGTTTTATAATTTTAAAAATTAAAGTAAAAAATGATGAACAACACGTATATGGAAAAGGAAATTGTTTAAATTTTTATTTGCAGATGTTCGATATGATTTTCTTCCCTTGTAGCAAGGTGGCTTATTAACCCGTTTTTCAGTTCCATGGTTGTGAAGTCCAGAAGACTAGAAATAAAATTACAAAATCCGAGGAAAATAAAGAAGATTAAACTATTAAAATCCATTAACAATACCAGAGATAACCTAATCTCGGCCAAAATACTATTATGGAATGTATAAGGTTATGTAGTTTGTATACGGCGAAACACAGTTAACTACTTAAGAGGATGGCTGCCTTCATGGAAGACTTTCTAAGGGGAGCTAGCTCGCATTGACATTACATATGAGGAAATCACGAAAACCAATCATGCAGTATTAAGCGACCTTAACCCCCATCTCTGGTGGAGCTATTGCTGTTATGGAAAACAAAGTTCCCTTTTACCAGACAAAAGAAGCTTACTATTATATTAAACTTAAAATATTAGCAAAATAAATTGCTCGAAAAGGATTATGTGTACATAATTTTTTCCTTAGTGGCATGTATCGATATTGAATCGATATTGAAGTTCCTGCCAATTTGGCTCCAGTGTGCCAAAGACAATCGTTTCAAAAACAACAGAAATGCGTTTTTTAAAGTTTGATTAGGTTTGAGGACTGAGGGACGCAGTGTATAAAAAATGTTCTTTTTTTTTTTGAGAGGGAGGCGTTAGTAATCTCTCGAAAAATGTTCAAAGTCATGGTCGTTCGAGGTTGAAATATCAAAATATTCAAGGTTGTACAATGCTTATCCTGGTATAAGCTATATTATTCTGTAATATTCTGTAATACATGAGCTGTTCTGCATATCCTGGCTTCACATTCTCCAACATAGCCTTTTAAGAATGCCCGAATAAAACGCAACTATGACATGCTGTTTATTAAGCATAAATTCTTTGTGCCTAATTTCTTTGTACTCGTAAAGTCAATATGCTTTATTTTAAGGTTTTAATTCAAATGCAAAATATTTTTGAAATTTGGAGGTTTTTACATAGTTTCTCTCGAAAGTGTGCCATTAGATTTCAGAATCACATCTCTTTTTTAAATCCTTTCGTCTGTAATTAATAAGTTTAACTGAATAGCAGCAGGAGACAAGCATTTAGAATTGTGACTGGGGAAAAATCAAAAAGAAAAGATGAAAATTAAGTTAGGGTTTTAAGTGTATTTTTGACTATGGAATTTTATTATTACATATATATATATATATATATATACACTGTGCACATGAAATGGAATTGAAAAACGAAATATATTTTTCGGTTAGTAGGTAATTTTTGACCAACGCATGTACTGGATTTCATGAATACAGAACAACCATCTCAAACATTTTAGGTTCTATTTGCGAGGGCAAAGAATGGTGACTTTTATTCAAATCGCCATAGAGATACCACTTCGAGAGTGCTCTCTTTTTTTTAAAAAAAAGTTTCTATCGAAATTCAGGATAAAATTTCATCATCGATAGATTTATTTTTATTATTATTTTCTTCTCGACTAAGGTATACAAAAGTTCTAAAAATTTCAAACTAAAGGCAATTTTCTAAGTGCATTTTACGAGAAGAATCAAATAAAACCAGTCTGCAGTCGCGGGAATCAATAGTTTAAATGGTAGATACACAGTTCGAACAACTAATGGAAATTTCCAGAGTTTAGAAAATATTCTAGTATTTCCTAAAAATTGATTTCTCTTTATTTATGCAGGTTGTTAAAGGTATTATTACAATATTCGAGGAAGAATGATGTTGAAAATATTCTAGATATAAAGACAGGGTCTCAATGCAATTGACACTCTTAAAAAATTACTTAGGAAAAAAGACACCAGAGAGCAATCTTACAAAGCTAGCTATAGTATATTTTTGGTTATTATGATCTTGTTTTTTTATTAATCCTGCTTGGCTGTGGTAAAAAAGATTTAACACCAGTCAAATTTCTCATTTGCTTCCACGTATAATTTTCCAAAATATGATTTATCGCTGTTGAGGATAAGGACTATCTTAAAAAAAATCCTTAGACACGGATTTAACAGAATAGTTCACATTCCTGACCTTCTGATTCCATCTAAAAAGTGTACACATATCGATTGCTTCTTGTATGATATGATATTCAAAAACGAAGTACACATACTGTACAAAATGGTAAACATTGCATAGTTAAAATGTGAATAAATTGGACAGCTTTTTTTGTTTCATTCTCAGAATTGGACATCACTTAGACAGAAACTGAATGTTGATCTGATGTGCTTCACGAAATAAAAGCTTCGCGTAGTGGACTAAGTCGCATGACGTGACAGAAAAATATTTTAATTACTGTAATAATACTTCTAAACTGTGTTTGTAGTGCCTGTACCTTTTTTGCAAGTAAACTTTTAAATATGCCAAGGAATGCAGGACTACTGCTTACTCTTTTTCAAGTAGCATGTTCACTTATATAGCATGTTAATAATAAATATCATGCAGAAATTTATCCTCAATAAATAGATCTTTAAATCTTAATTCGATTTTTCGTTTTAACTTAAGCTCTTAAATTATGGTAACATATTCTGTTGGCCCTTAAAATTGGAGCACCAGGAGGGAAAGCGCCGACTGACGTTAACTTTTACGTTTATAGAGCATGGCAGGACATAAAAATGTTTAACAATACAGAATGTACCTAAATAATAGACGTGACGCCACCTAGAATCAGTATAAAAGTAACAGATGCTTGGTTTTCCATTTGGAAATAGTATTTTTTCCTTGTTTATTTAAGTAGAACGACTAGTGTACAGCTAGTGTACATTACGCTTCAATTAACAGAGGACGGACTCCGCATAGCAGTGTCTGACTTTGAAAACAGGAGAGGTGTAGGATATTGTAGCTTCGGATCATCATAACGCTAAACTCCTGTTCTACTTGTCCAAACTCCGAACAGTGTCATGGGAATATGGAACAGATGCATCGACGAAAGGCAGCTGAATCGACATGCACGTTCAGATTGATTTTCTCTCAGCAGTGAGCAAGAGGATGAACATCTTGTGTGAAGGATCCTTATCGTTGGTACAACTACAACACGCACCCTAACACAGTAAATAAGATCGGATCATGACATGAAGGATCTATTGCTATAAGGTATTTCTCCCGCTTTCTTAGCATGCCTTCGGGGTGTAGTGGTCAGCAAGCTCGGCGCCTATTCGAGAGGTCTGTGGTTTGAGTCTTGGTGAGGGCATTGCTCACCTTTCACAAGTCTTGCTTTCAAAAAATTCCTAATGTCTCTGCAAGTGGCTCCCGAGCTAAAAAGGTGGGGAATAATGATTTGCTGGTGTAGTGGTCAGCATGCTCGGCGCGTATTCGAGAGGTCCGTCCTTCGAGTCTCGGCGAGGACATTGCTCATTTTTTATGTCTCCTTCTTCCAAACAACATGGGGCCGTGTATAATGCCTCTACATGGCGACATGTTGTCTTGAAGGTTGTTTTACCTGCCTTTCAGCATAGGCCTCTAGGGTTACATTATGTGTTGAACTACGGTTACATTATGTGCATTAACACACGAATACATTTGTTTGAACATTTTGTTTCCAGATTATTCGCTTATCCACACGAAAACTCGAGATAAACGTAGGCATTATGGTATCACTACAGAATGACAGAAGAGAGCTCATAGATATCTTGCCTTATTCATCGTCCTATAGGCTCAACGCGGAAATTATTGTATGGGGTGCGAATAGACAAGTGTCCAGCTCACATTTAATATGCAAATTTAGCGCACTAACCAATCAGCGTCGCAGACATAACCCACAGCCTCTTACCAACAAAATAATATGCGACCACATGTCATCCGCATCATCCAATAAACCTTGCATGTACTGCAAGTGATCGGGAAGTTTACCACATCTTTCTCCGATTAAACATGTTTGGTGTATAATATCATAATCATTGGCAGGATAGGATCCTCCAGCATTTGTGCTAGATAAAACATGGCAAAAAAATAATAACTACTTGGACTGCAACATCCCAAACAACCTGTATCCCAATATATTAAGAATTAAGCGAAAATAAAAATAACTAATCTCCTTATAATAAAAATACACGAATAAATGCGTCTTGCTGGAACAAAAAAATTAAAATTAATATCCAACCAATTCAGTAGAATACAGAAATTATTTAACGCGTAAAATCTCTAATTTTGCTACACAACACTTTCATTCGAAATCTTTTCGACTCTACGCCTCGAAGCACTAGCTACTCACGGATGCCAGATTCGTTACTGGTTGTATCATATTCTGTTCGTCCAACATATTTGAAATTTTAAAAAATTTAGCTTTGTATTATAACAAATCTGTAAAGCAAACTTAATTGACTCAATTTCTGGTCTACTTCATGATGCCAAGTTTAATGGTCCGCAATGTATTTTACCTTTACATTTACCTACATTAGCAAGCTGCCTGTATCCTTAACCTGAATAAATTAGTAACGTATTTTGGTTCAAGTTAAAATACGATTTAATATCAGCCAGTCTTCTAATAATTTCGGTTCATGCTAATTTTAAATTATTTAGTAGTTCATGTTAATTTTAATTTATTATTTATTTAAACTATTTAGTCATTTAGACATACCTTATTGAAACTGTAATTATATAATCAAAATAAATATTCATCTGCTAACTGATTCTTAAAGGTGAAAAGCAGGTGAAATCCACTTAGGATGTTTTGAAAGGTGCACACACACTTTTGTTTTTCAAATATAGCAAAAGAGTGTTAGCTAAATTATCATTAAAAAAATATAAATTTAAGTCTAAAGAAATATAAATAATCCTATCATTGAAAATTCTATTAACTTACATATTATTATTTGGTAGGCTAACTTCTTATTATAATCTGTTTACAGAAGTTTATAGAGATGTATGCAGTACTTTCATGTATATGCAAATAAATACATTCTGTTCGTTTCACTTGTTTTTAAACCTAATTTATTTGCCTTTTGAAATTGATAGCTTTCTCTCTGTACATATAATTTGAGTTTAAAGTCATCACAGCAGTGTTTTCCGTTACAGGAAAAGAACCATGCTGTAAAATTAAGAAACACAACTTTATCCCTCGGATCATACTGAAAGATTATGTGCACTATTGTGTTCAAACCTTGGATCATACTGAAATATTATGTGCACTATTTTGTTCAAACCTTGGATCATACTGAAATATTATGTGCGCTACAGTGTTCAAACCTCGGACCATACTGAAAGATTATGTGAACTATTGTGTTCAAACCTCGAATCATACTGAAATATGATGTCAACTACTGTGCCAAACCTCGGATCATACCGAAAGATTATGTGTACTATTGTGTTCAAACCTGGGATCATACTAAAAGATGATGTCAACTATTGTGTTGAAAATGAAAGCAATGTACTATGCATTGGCAAATGAGAGAACTATTTTTATTTCCATCAAAATGAGAATAAAATGAATGAAATTAATTATCAGAATGAGAGAAACCATGCTGGTATGACAGTCAACCGAGATCGACATGTCGCATATAAAATTGAAAACTAAATGGTGGCAGTGACATCGAACATGTTAAAGTCCGTTCACACTGGGATGATATAACGGAGATATTTGGCATAGCCGACGCAACTCCAAAACTACATTTCCGTCATAACGGAGCCAGTTGGACATCATGTATAGGGGAGCTAGTCGACATACAGAACTGACTACGTTAATTCAGGTAAACCGGAGTGTGAACGGCCCCGTCCTGACATGTGCTTCCGTATCTAAAAGGAACAAGAGTCAGGAAAAGAAACGTGATAACCTATGCGCCAATTGTAATTAGCGTTGGAGTGGCGTAAAGAATCATAGATTCTGAATTTAGTACTGCTTCTGGTTATGATGTCAGCATTTTGAAAAATATCATTGAAAATTAATATGAAATTGTTTATATTTCCAATGTTTTTAATTCTAAATTTGGATTGCGCATTCTCGATGGAAGAAGCAATTCTTTTTACTGATAACTAATTTATAAAGATATAAAACTTATTATTCGGCCTATGATACTCTCAATGCTGCTAAACTTCTTATGACTAAGAATGTCTACAGCAGTGGTCGTCAGCTTAAAATAATCTAGGTGCTGATAATCCAGAATTCGACACAACTTATACAACGGAAATGCCAACATAATGAAGCTCATATAATTAGCAACCACCAAAGGCTACGAAGAACAAGAAAAAATAATTTCAGTATTCTGGTAAAAAATAAGTTTATCAATAACAAAAAGAAAGAGCACTTAAAACACGCTTTAAAAATGAAAGGAACACGCCGAAAAACTTCCCGCATAAAATCACAAATTGTAGAATAAATTTGCATAACTTACCTAAGAAATCATTTGATGACATCGGCATTCTAAATTTGAAGGATAACATCTGAAGCCCAAATCTGAGAACAAGTCGTAAAATTTCGTAAAATTCAAGAAAACCTTGAAAAAATAACATTCTCACTTTACTCTGTACTAAGAAATCTGTCAAGGCTGTAATTTAAATGCATCCAAACTACATCCTTCCAAATGAAATAAAGAAAGATTCAGAAAGCAAACGTATCCTCATAAAAATAAAGTAATTACAAAGAATGAGAGATAAAATTTAATAAACGTTCCAGTTTATTATGTAGAAGTTTCTCACAGCGAAGGTGGGAAAGGAATTTAACCCCAGATTAACGTCTTTCATTTTAATGTAAACATTGGATCACATCACGGATGTCGTGAATCTACGCAATGTTTCGCCTGCCAACTATGCAAGCTTTTGCAAACCCTTACCGTAATAAATTTCAACGTCTTCGTTGTGCACTGAGGTATAGATCACATCTATATGTTATTAAAGATACAATTTAAAGGCTCTCCTTATAAAGCCCTAGCAGAAATTTATTTCATTAACAGGTTCAATTTGATTATTTTACGGCGGTGTATAATAAATACATGGCATCTGTGCATCTGTACATACATCTATATATGAAGAAATGTGTATTGATTTAAAATTAGCGCACCAGTGTGAAGAAATGGTAAAAAAAGGTGAATATTGGTAATTCGACAGTGAGTCTAACAAGCTGGCTGGCATCCTTTCTGTGGTTTTCACGCATGCATAATATGAACACGAGCTAGTTTTCCGAGAACGCCCTGCATGAAAATATGCCTTTTCATAAACAAAAGACTCCTAAAAAGATTTCTCCTAAGAAGATTCTTTCTTTTCCAAATAGTAATAAAGCTAATTTAAAACTGGCAGAATTCAATCCCGAGTTTCCGTTAGATTTTGAAAGAAATTATGTTACGTTTGAAGTTAACATTCACAGACAGTAACAGTTAACAGTTATTTCTTTGTAAGAAGTAAAGGAAGCGTTGTAATCGCGAAAACGTTCACATTTCGTATCCTATTTCAACTGAAATATCCATTTTGATTATTCCTGAATCTATTTGGAGGACATTTTTGTGTCAATTCTGCACGGACGGAACCCCCCAGGGTGGTCGGCATAGAGAACTCTGCGAAGCTACTGGCTAGGATCTGCATCCAGACCATCTTGGCCACGGCGGTATACAAATTACGAACCTTGTGGTTCTTAAGGCCCCGCAAAGATCACTTATTGGTCGGGCCGAGAGTCTGGCAAGTCCTAGAGCTGAGGGCTCTAGAAGCCCAGGGTGGCGTCCTAGGTACACTGGGTAATGTCTCTCTGCGACGGGCAACCCGAGCGACTGGCAGTTAGTAAATCATAGACAACGATCGATGTCGCAAAAGCGATGCGTTCATTTCTCCAAGTGCGAAGGCAGGAATTGAACCTCTGTGCCTGGTTCTGCGGGGTGAGGGGACTCATAGTGACATTAAGTTCGCGAAAAGAGGAATACCTATACATTGTTGTTGTACGTATGGACAGAATAAAGGACTCATTTTTCTGCAGAATAAAAAAATTTTTTCGTGACGTCTGTATGTACGTAGGTACGTATGTATGTACGTATCTCTCATAACTCAAAAACAAATAGCCATAGAAAGCTGAAATTTTGTATAGGGGGCTACTATAACATTGAGTTGTGCTGTTTACTTTTTATATTGCAGTCGGTTGTACTGCACATACATGTATTCACCCCCATTACCAGGTATAAAGTCCTTATCCTGCCTTTATTTTTGCAATCGTTTTTCGTAGGCGTATACTTGCAGTTGGAAGTGCTTTAAATGACGAAAATATTCATGTTATGGATATGTAAAATTAAAAAAAAATATATTTTCGTTAAATAACGAGATCAAGTTTTTAAACCTACCTTTCGGTTCCTATACTTACGTTTGGGAAAGTTTCATACGCGCCATGAAAAAATAGAATTGCAAGAAGTTTGATTTCCGTGTGACAAAACTTGACCAGGATATTTAATTTCAAAATTTGCAATGTTTGATGCCATTTTCAATATACCTTGAACACTCGGGTAATTAAGTTACGGCGATTTGAGGAAATAAGTTTAACTGACATGAAGCAAAAAATGTATACAATTTAACAGGGCGTGCAAAGAAGCCTTGTAGTGTCCACATCAGACTTTTTAAAAAAGAGAAATATTGAGTGAAATATAAAACGTTTTTTCAAAATGATCAGATTTTGATAACAGTGTAAACAAACTTAAAGTAAAGGGAAAATGTAAATATAAACTGAAATAAATCGAAATAAAATAGTGATAGAAAACTTATTAAATAGAGCTAAGATAGAAATGGAAAGCAAAAATTCAAATCTTAAAATAACAAAATGTCTTAAAATCAATGTAATCATAAAGAATTAATTAAATTAGGGTATTGAATATGAACCTTAATATAAAAGAACAGCAAAATTCTTAAAACTGCCTGTTAACTGTAATTCAAATTTTACAAAATTCCAAAAAATAAACTGTAAGCGTAACTGCTCTCGAGGAAAGTAAACAGAAATACTACCAGATATCCTCAACTCTTCCTAACTAATAAAATACAAACGCCCAAGAAATCAGGCATTTATGGAAGGAACCCAAACGAAATTTTCTGGCAAATGCATACAGAATCAGAGTAACAGAATTCTCAATTATCTTATTGTTTTTGTGTTTCATATAGTTACGGAATTTATGTATATGTAAATAATTGTAGTGAAATTATATGTGAAATTGCAGTATTTGTGTGCGTGTAATGTAACATGATATTCTTGAGAAATGAAGCTCTGCGGGAGAAATAAGATTGCAGAAGCAAGGTCTATTTAATAAACAGATAAATTGTTATTTTATCGCCGAGTTTGGCGAGAAATCAAGAAAAATCACTAAACTTGGTGACCATTTGGCGACTTTTTTCGGTCATTGTATAACTTCTATTGGTACTGTACTTCATCCTGATATGTAACTGTAACCGTATCCGGCCAATACGTGTAACTTTAGCTGTAAATGCCTTCCAGTAATTTCGAGAACTGGAAGGTGCTAGACATTTCTCGGTGGCCTGGTATAAAAGATATAAGCCTGAAGAGACCATCAGTTCTCAGTTGTTAATTCAGGGATGAATTGAGTATTCCGATATTCAGGAGAACTTCGCCTTTTAGATGCGATTTGCATTGCATCGTTTTTAATTTCTTAGTAGTCTGAACTACTGGTTGCACTCAGTGATACTGAGAAGAGCTGTACCAGTACCTTTTTTAAATTCCAGTACTCCTGTTTCTTTTAGAAAAAAAAATATCAAGCTATCATCGAATTTGTGTACCTTCAATCTATTACAAATCCGTACGCTAATGCTATTAATCTTGCATCAGGTGATCACAACAATAATCAATAAAGATATACAATTTTATGATAATATATTATAAAAGTGTACAATGTGCGTGCCGCTAAAACTCAGAAAAGAGCCCTTGTATGATCAAGAGAGTTATATGGTGTAGTAGCAGTCTGTGCCTTATCCATGAAGAAGGTTCTCGTTTTCACCTGAAAGGCCTGCTTTTGAAGATATAAGGGCTGGAAGTTTCGCCCTCTTGAAATTTCTAGAACAGTCGAGAACATTCAAGAGCATACCACAACATTTCAGTACATCCCGGAACATTCTGGAATATCCGGGAATAGTCTGGAACGCTCATTAACATCCCGAAACATCCCAGATCATTGTGGAACATTCCAGAACACTCTCGAATGTTGTGAAATAATCTAGAACATTGTGCACCATTCGGAACCTTTCTTATATGTATGCAGCTACCCATTGCTGAGGGTATATAAAGCAAGGTCTTTCGTGGGTTCGAACGTCAGTTTCTTATCAGTGAAGTACAGCGAGTAAATAAAAACAGACAATGAAGTGTGAGTAATCAAAGTGATACAGGGACTGAATAGAAATCGAAATAAAATGTGTAAAGTGCACTTAGTGAATTTCTGAATAAAAAGTTGATTTGATTTATATTTTATAGAATGCCCAAAGGTAAAAGAGCAGGAGATCCTGCCAGTTCTGAATCAAAATGGCAAAAACAAAAGCAACAGCGAAAAAACGAAAAAATTGAACAGCGCGAAGCACATTTATATTCCCTACGAAAGAGAATGAGCATCATGAGAAGCAAAGAAACCGAGGAGCAATGAAATGAACGAATTGAAGGATCAAGAATTTTCGACACAGTTTTATAATAAAAGACTGTGAACGCAAGCCACCCGTTAATATTCAGGCACATATTCTACTGATTAGACGACTGGCTTCATTGAACTGAACTGTGATTTTTGCAACATAGCCACTACTGAAACGAACTCATAGACCAAATTTGTCCAAACGTTGTTCACAACTGCACTACTCCGGAGTGGCTATTTCAAAGGGCAATTTTGGCAACTAAAAATAATATTGTCGACGATATCAACGTATATTCAAAACAAAATTCCCAGTGAAGAGAGAATTTACAAATCGATTGACGCGATGGTAAATATTGAAGAAAGTGTTAACTTCCCTACAGAATTTTTAGACTCTTTGGAAGTACCAGGAATGCAATCACACTGCTTTCGACTGAAACTTGGATCTCCGATAATACTTCTCAGAAATCTCAACTCTCCAAAACTATGTAATTACTGAAAATTGGATCTCCGATGATACTACTCAGAAATCTCAACTCGCCAAAACTATGTAATTGTGCCTTCGACTGAAAATTGGATCTCCTATGATACTACTCAGGAATCTCAACTCAGCAAAACTATGTAATTTTGCCTTCAACTGAAAATTGGATCTCCGATGATAATACTCAGAAACCTCAACTCACCAGAACTATGTAATTGTGCCTTCGACTGAAAATTGGATCTCCTATGATACTACTCAGGAATCTCTACTCACCAAACGCATAAAATGGAACAAGGGTGATCTTTAATAACATCATCGAAACCGAACTTATGACTGAAAAGGACAAAGGACACACCGTATTTATCCCCAGAATACCACTGATATCTACTGAACTGCCATTCCAATTTAAAAGGCTGCAATGTCCAATTACATTAGCCTATAGTTTGCAATTAGCAAAGAGCAAGGACAAACGTTAAAACATTGCGGCATCAACCTCAAAGACTCCTGCTTTTTTAACGATAAACTATATGAAGCTTGTTCTCGAGTAGGAAATTCGAAATATTTGTACATTTATACCCCGGATAACAAAGTAAAAATGTTGTTTGTAAGGAAGTATTCTAAATAGTTAGAATATGTTTCCAATAAAAAAAATTATCTCCTATAGTTTAAAGTTTATCCTTTTATTCCAACTACCGCACAATCTCATATCAACTCCCTGAGTGAAATCGGGTACCCAGTTAGCAGTACATGAAAGAGGATTCGACCTGTATAAAATTTAAAACTAGAGAAAATCTTGTTTATTTCAAAGTATTTGTGTTTCTTGAAAAAGAGAGTTCTGTACCAGTTTCCTTAAAAATTCACAGAAGGTTTCTACAGCGTGCTTTAATTTTAATTTCGCCTTATTTTGAATTTTCATATTGCCTTGCTTCTGTGCCATGTATCACATTTACATCAATAATCATTCGTATTTTCTCTCTATTCATATTTAATCAGATATTAACCGATTATTCTTTCTTAATAGGTATATTTCGTTTATTTTGATATTTAGAGCATAAATTTGAATGCAATTAAATGTTCTTAACATTCCTGAATATTGTGAACACACTGATAACAACCTCCAACAAATTAAACACTCCTGAATAGATTTACGACTGCGAATAACGCTGTCTGCAAATTTCCGAACCAAATAAACCAAACTTTAAAATCATCGACAAAAGAAGCAAAGTTAATTGATTCGGTCAAGACTTTAATTGCTCTATTGTTAATACCACAGGAATCACTTTAATGGGCACAATTACCACTTCAATTGGAGGCCTAAATCTTTCGCCTTAAATTAGAGTTCATAAATCTTCCGCCTTTAACAATGAGTAAGAACTGCTTTGCGTTGCTCTAGCCGAGCAACGTTTCTGCACTTCCCAGAACAAGTATATTTCTCGATTTAAAAGAATTGAAACAATTTCTGAACAGACCTAACCAGAAAAATGGAGTGTTAAGGTAGAAGCGATGGTAGTATGGCTTTTCCTGAGCCCGAAGAAATTGCATTTGAAGCTTACTATTTGTCAGCTAAAGAATACGTCTTGCGTTTTGGGTTCGCGATTTTATTTACATTAATACTTCTTGAAGGAAATGTACTTAAAGAAAACGATTTCAGTTTCTTTAGAAACTGATAGAGAAATACTATTCTTGATATCAGGGTTCAGCTATTCGATAAGTTGGATCCAATAAGGAAAAAGGGCTGATATCTAAGGAATTTTTATCGTTTCTCAAAATGAAATCAACTGGGGAACTTCCATCGATTTTTTTCAGTTAGAAAGAGAAAAGAAATAATAAATGCAAGAATGCTGGAAATAATTAACGCACTATAAACTAATATTTTGTGTTTATTTCTAATATATTTATTGAACACGCTGCATTATAATATTAAATTTTAAATGAAACTAGTAGGCAAGCCCGCCAGATGAACAGCCTGCAGCCAAAGCAAAATTTACAATTTCTATGTACCCATGAAAAGCAAATGTATGAAAATATTTCAGTATGAATGAAATCAGTTCATTCTTTCCAAGCAATAAACAAATCGTAAATAACTTTTGCTGTCAAACCAGGAAGCAAAAACTTTTGACGCTTAAACTTAACGTATTGTAAGGTTTTAGTTTAAACTAACAGAGATTTATTTTAATTTGCCTTTTTCTATCTGTTCTTATTTCAACTTCCCGTTAGAATAAGCGCGCATTTCAGCTTTATGCTAATTTGAAGTGGAGCTAAGTTTATATTTAAACAGTATCGAGGAACTACTCAGAGTGAGAGAGCTTTTAGTCTCAGACCACTGCTATTCTGTTGGACGTTCGCCTGACCAGCTAGTATTTAAATTCTAAGCCGTAGCGCTGTTACGCTATTTCTTATTGAAGTAATTCTAAATGCGTTAGTATTAGTTAAATCTTGCTACGCACCCTTTAGTTTAGAGGCCAACCTCGCGTTTATAGCTCTGTGAGCAACGACTACTCAATTTCTATTTAATTTTAGTTTAAATTATTTGATTGTTCAGTTTAGACCCAAGTGCGGTCATTATTTTCTGTATCCCTTCCGAGTTGGGAAGTGGCTGCATATAACTGTAGTTTAATAAAAGAGGATTTTAAATCCTTCTGAAGTGCAGTTTTTCTACCACTTAACCACAGTTTTCTACCACAGAACATAGCTGCATTTAGCTCCCTGTTCAAGATTAGGACTCGAAAATGTTCGCCAAGAATATGCACCGAACACGCAGTCCTGACAGTATTATAACAACACTTTCTCAATATCAATGAAACAATTAACGTAGCAATAACATATCGTGTCAATTATACTAACCTAAAACAAAAAAGCTGCCAACAGTAGCTATTTATTTAAAATGCTGACATAACTTTTACATGCTAATGTTCCTTTTTTGGAACAATGGTTAATAGTTTCTAGAAAAATAAACTGTCAAATCTGTCACTTTGAAAGCATCGCCGTTTATTATAGAAAGTATGGTTGATTTTTTGACATAAAATCCATTTTTTAAATATAAATATTTTAGCACTGAAAAAATTCTAAAAGCCAGCTTTTTTACAATTTTTGCAGTGCTTAAGGAAACAATCTGTCACGCCTGGCGCTCATTCGAACACGAGGCGGGTTCGTCTGGTGCACTCACCACAATAGGAAATAATCTTTATCCGTTTGATATTTTATCCACTAATTTATTACACATAACAATCACAGCAACACTACAAAACGAATACACTGTTATCCATTAAAATAAACTATATACAATATATATATATATAGCGCGCAAAGAAAAAAAACATGTTTAAGTCATATCCTTTAACACGGCATGGTTGCCGGTTCACTCCCTAAAAAAAAAAAACTACAAGTCCCGTCTTCACCCCACCAGCCTGCCTCGACCGGTTTTTCCGGGGTAGCTACGTCACTTCCCTTAATCGTCTTTCAGCCTCGCGAAGAAAGAGTTCTGGAAAGTCTTCCGCTAGGGAGAGGAACTTCACACCTCCCCTCTGGTTTATAAATATTTCCGACTTAGTCGAAAAATTTGAAACCCTCATTATTTTGGCACTTACCAGGTAATCCCTCTTTCCCTGGGCACAGCACAAGTAAACACAGTAAAACCAGAGAGCAAAAAAAAGGGTCATGGTACAGTTATAGACAATAACAAAAAAAAACAGCACATATAAGCATAAAAACTGCACATGTCCAAATTCCTATAGCAATATGAACAAAACATTGCAATATCAATACAACTCTCTGACACTCCTGTATTGAATAATTCTTTTACTAGAGATACCATAATAACACAATAAAGCAATAATGACATATTAGTAATGATATTACCTTTTTCTAGAGTAATCACAATAATACACACAAAAAAAAAATGAACGCTACAATATCCATATACCTTGTCATATTAACATTGAACATTATTTTTTCTAATGTTACAATAACAAACACAAAAAAAAAAATTGCATGATACCAAACATTAGTTTCGTTTTCTCTCTTTTGAATTTTCGTTCACTTTATTGGTCACTGATACATTCGTGAGGGATCCTAGACAATGCGTCTGCATCGGAGTTTTTAGCTCCTGGTTTATGCAATACAGTGACTTGGAATCGAGATAGAGCTAATGCCCATCTCTGTAATCTAGCATTCCGTGGTATACCTTCGGTTAAGTATTTTAATGGGTTATGGTCTGTATGCAACAAAATCTTATTTCCGTATGTCCAAGTTTCGAACTTGTCGAGAGCCCAAATAATTGCATACGCTTCTCTTTCTATAGTGCTCCATTTGGACTGAGCACTAGTTAATTTTTGGCTAGCAAACGTTATCGGTCTAGCTTTCCCATACTCATCTCGTTGCAGTAAACACGCTCCAATACCTATTAGTGAGGCGTCTCTATTAATTTCAAAAGGTTTCCGTATATCCGGCGTATACAAAGACGATGCCGTGCAGAATGCATCCTTTAATTCTTTGAATGCCTTCTCGGCTTCAGACCCCCAAGGTATATCATTAGGTATAGATTTTCTCGTAAGGTCAGTTAATGGCCTAGCTATTTTTGCATAATTCGGAACATACTCTCGATAGTAATTATATAACCCCAACACTGATCTTAATGCCTTTTTTGTTCTAGGTGGCTTCAAATTTTTAATGACCTCCAATTTCTCTGGATCTGGGCCATGTCTGCCCGAACCTACTATGTGACCTAAATACTTTACCTCCGACTGGCCAAAAGAGCATTTCTCTAAATTAGCCGTAAAGTTTAATGTCTGTAAAGTACTGAGTACAGCTTTTAAATGTCTAAGATGTTCTTCCCACGTTGACGAATAGACAATTATATCATCGATGAAACTTTCAGCATAATCACTATGTGGTCTAAGAGCTTGGTTCATAACTTTCTGGAAAGTTGCGGCAGCACCTGACAAACCGAACGGCATCACTTTCCACTGATACTGACCCTTCGGAGAAACAAAACTCGTCAGATGTCTACTTTCCTTCTCCATAGGGATTTCCCAATACCCCTTAAGAATATCTAGCGTAGACAAATAACGTGCTGCCCCTGCCTTATACCGAAGCTCTGCCGCGTTTTGCATCGGAAATGGGATTATCTGACTTTCCGCATTAAGCCCTCGATAATCACAACATAAACGTATGCTTCCGTCCCTTTTTGCTACACACACAATAGGGTACGCGATCTCTGCTGTGGAAGGTTCAATTAAACCTCTTTCTAACAAATCAGCAATTTGTTTTTCCACCTGTGGTTTCAACGCCTCAGGTACCTTATAAACATGAGGTTGCTTTCTTTCAACTCCCGGTTTCAACCTGATACTGTGGGATCCTACCTTCGCACATTTAATCTCCCCGTCAAACACTACATGGAAAGATTTGATTAATCTGCTCAACTGATTCCTTTGCGACCTATCTAAATGTTTCCATTCATCTGAACCAATGATCCTATCTAAAAGTTTTTCTGCCTTTGGGTTTCTTTCAATAGGCGCATGCTGCACCTCTCCAAACTCTGTGTCAGCTTCGTAGATTATCCCTACTGCATTTATGGGTTGTATGTATTTCCGTAACTTATTTTGATGCAAATGTCTAACAGATTCATCCGGCAATTTTACCAAATACGAATGTGGAGACTTTTTCTCAACAATTTCTCCAGGTCCTGTCCATTTCGAGCAAAGTTTATTTGTTGACGTTGGTATCAGTACGACCACCTCATCACCTATTTCGAATTCCATTTCCTTAGACCTCAAATTATGATGATGAACATATTTCTGCTGCTTGGCTTCCGAATTTTCTTTAGCGAATTTCTCCGCCTCCTGTAACCTATTTCGTAGAGAAATTAAATATTCTGTAACGGATTCCCCAACTCCTTGTGGTAATACTGTCTCATCTACCCAACTTGATTTAAGTATCGCCAGTGGCCCCACTGGCACCCGACCATACATCAGCAAAAATGGTGAGACTCCGGTAGTTGAATTCGGTATCTCCCTATAAGCCCATAACAAATATGGTAACTGCTTATCCCAGTTTCTTCCTTGAGTATTTATCGCGTGATGCAACATTGACTTCGTCGTTCCAATCCACCTTTCCACTAGCCCGTTTGACTGCGGATAACCTGGCGTAGAAAATTTTGGCGAGGCCCCTAACTTACTTAAAAATTCTTGTGTTAGCTTAGCCTTAAAGTTCGTTCCGTTATCCATTGCGATCATTCTCGGAACTCCTGTTCGCATGAAAATGTCAATGAAAGCGTCACATGTAGCCTTCGCTGTCACCGCCTTCAGTGGAATTGCCTCCGGCCATCTGCTGTGTTGATCAACAACACATAACACATACTGGTGCCCTCTTGAAGATTTCGGTTCAATCGGCCCTAAAATGTCCGCATTTACCACTTGAAATGGAAGTTCTGGCCGCCCTACTGCTGTAATTGGAGCCCTATCCTTCCCTTTAACTTTCCTTCTTAGCTGGCATTCCTTGCAAGCTTCACACCACTTCCGCACCTCCTTTGACAATCCTTCCCACCAAAACGACATTTTAATCCTTTCCGCCGTCTTCTTTGCTGCGAAGTTCCCCTCTTGTAAGCTTTCGTGAACCAACTTCACAATTTCTTTCCTGCGGCTTTGAGGAACAACTAACTGATTACATCGCTGCCCATTGATAGTTCCTGTATGGTACAAAATTCCTGACTCTAGCCAATACCCATTCTTGTTATTACGTGCATCCGTAAACGCGCTTTTCAGTGAACCACATTCCGCTTGCTCCTGTCTAAAACGTTGAGTTTGCGATAGGGGTGGGTTATCAGCTGACACTTGTTCACTGCCCCCCAATTCTACTTCCCCTTCATCTTTGCTCCTTACGAACGGTGTAGTTCGAGCTATTTCCGTTTCACCTTCGACCTCCTAAGTGGCTTTTTCTGGATCTGTCGATTCTTTTCCGTCCAAGTTACTCGATACCTGACCAACTCCCAGTATTAGTTTCTCTTCCTTATTTTCTCCCAAGTAAATATCTCTTTGTTCCCTGAGAAGTCTAAAATCTCGAGGTGTCACTAGCGCTTCCTCGTACAAATTATGCACTACTGCTGTATGAACATTTACATAAGGCTCTACATCCTCTTCTCCTGACCAGATACTGATAGGTACTGTAACTAATTGGGCTTCTACCTGGGGTCCTACGGCGGGTTGTAACCATATCTTCCCTCCAGACTCCAAATATTTCTCTGGAACTACCGATTTCCGAATTACAGTAATTTCTGCTCCGCTATCAATCACTCCTTTGAACCTAGCGTTGCCTATCTGTAGATCTATCCTAGGTAATATCTCACTTGCCCTAGTTAATGGAATTTCTTCTGCATAGTTAGCTAACTTTAACCCTACACATATTTTATTTAATCCCTTTGCTTCTGCCTCATCCGTATCCCCTTTTTCGCTTCCTCTCTTGGGTTTCGCTATCAGGTTTATCGCTGGACAAAAACGCTTTATGTGTCCTTCACCCTGACACTGAAAACATTTTAGAACTTTCTTATTTGCCTGCCCCATTCCTTGAGGTTCTGAAGTTTTTATCCCTTTGTACTTCTCTTTATCAACCCTGTAATCAGAACTGAAATTCCCCTTACTCTTATTTGGTCGTATTAATTTTTCCCCTTGTCTTACCAAGTCCTGTTTTTGTCCCATTTTATTTACTTCCTGAGCACTCGTATTGTAATTTCTAGGCATTGCTGCAACGTAATTATCCAAATTATTTGCAAGCTCGGACGGAGATAACCAGTTTTCTACCTCTTTTAACAGTGAATGCGCCTTAACATTTGCGGGTAATTGATCTTTTACTTGATCAACGATCAACAGTTCTCTTAATTTATCAAAAGTCTTAACTTTTCTGGATTCTAAGTAGAAATCAAGTGCTGCCTCAACCCTCGCTATGTGCTGAGTGTACGTTTCCTCATACCTTTTTACACATTTTTCTAAATTCCTTTTATGTTGTAGTGGGGTAATCTGGAATTCTTTTAATACTGTGTCTTTAATTTTCGTATAGTTATCTAAATCCCTTTCCCCCAGAGTTGAGATCAAACTTTTCACTTTGGTTTTTAAACTCTGCAAAATAATTTTCCCCTTATGTTCTTCGGGAATTTTATAGAGATTAAACATCATTTCCGCATGATGGAAAAAGAACGGCCATTCCTCAGCTTTAGATGGCGGGTCAATCATAACTCCTTTCATTATTTTTAAATGTTTCAAGAAATCATTTCCCTTACTCTCAGCATCTGAAACACCTTCATTCTCTGAGCCCGATTTACTTTCTCCTTTATCTGTTTTCCTACTCTGAATTTCTAGTTCTTTAATTTTTATCTCGTGTTCTCTCTCTAATTGTCTTTCCTAAACTCCATTTCTTTTAATCGATCTTTAGCCGCATCTGCCTCTAACTTACACTTTTCTAACTGCAGCTCCATTTCCTTTAACTTAATTTGAGCCTGCATGTTCTTAATAATTTCATCAGATTCTTCTGACACCCTATTTCTTCTTTTAGGACCCATATTAAAATCTGATATTTCGTTTTACAGCTTTACACAGACAACACCTGAATAACACTTGATTTTACAGGCAAACATACATATTACATTACTACTGAATACTACCATTATTCACTTAGCAAATATTATCATTATAAACACAATCATGAATAATACCTTTCTCATATTACACATTAACATATATTTGACCATATATTGTTAAACACATAAATATCAAAAATTATATTAGCTTTTGAATTAGTATCAAATAAAATATTTTTGCATATTTTGGCATTACGCCGTAAGCTTTTACATATTTTGGCAATACACAAACATTTACTATTCTCAAATGATTAAACTAATTAATTTTTAATCAATCTATTAACTTCAATCATTCAAATATTTTGTTCAAAACAAGGCAATAACCAAAATAGACAATCATTTCTACCTTAATTAGTAACATAAGCACACAATTAAATGTTTCAAAATTACTGCCGATATATTTTTGAACTATTTTAACATTCATTTAGCGTACATTATCTCCTTAACAACAAAAATAATCATTATTCCTTATTTGCATATAAAATGTACTTTCTAAGTGCCTACTGGCTTTAACGAATGCCATATTCTAATCCTGTTATTAACCGACATTAACACAATTTTAATTTTCTCAGTTACTAATGTAAATATAGGGAGGGAGCTCTCTTCATTCATATATTGTGCTTCCCAAGAAATTAAGAGGGACTTACCTTTGATCCCGATAGTAGAAAATGTCGAATTGTACTTCACACTGTACAATTTAATCATCACACTGCACAGACACAACTTAATAATATCACCACTGTAATGCTGATGATCACTTTTATCACACACTGGCTAATCACTTTTCACAAGATGAGATTTCATAAACCCTTTCACTTATTTACACACGTGGGCTTAGGCATGCCACTTTCTGCTTCCATGACCATCTTTTGTCATCTTCCTTCCTTTGGTGAATTATCACATTCATTTTAATCACATTCATTTAAATCACATTTTACGACCTTATTTCCTTCATATTTTTGGTGATTTTCTTTTCCACACCATCCTACCGGCTGCGCCACTTTGTCATGCCTCGCGCTCATTCGAACACGAGGCGGGTTCGTCTGGTGCACTCACCACAATAGGAAATAATCTTTATCCGTTTGATATTTTATCCACTAATTTATTACACATAACAATCACAGCTACACTACAAAACGAATACACTGTTATCCATTAAAATAAACTATATACAATATATATATAGCGCGCAAAGAAAAAAAACATGTTTAAGTCATATCCTTTAACACGGCATGGTTGCCGGTTCACTCCCTAAAAAAAAAACTACAAGTCCCGTCTTCACCCCACCAGCCTGCCTCGACCGGTTTTTCCGGGGTAGCTACGTCACTTCCCTTAATCGTCTTTCAGCTCGCGAAGAAAGAGTTCTGGAAAGTCTTCCGCTAGGGAGAGGAACTTCACACAATCTCTATAAGATTCTTAAAAATTCTAATCTATCCAAATATTTCCCCATCGTACTTGCAAAGTACAAGTTTAAGGAGTTAATAAAAGAAATTAATATAATAACAAGAAATATTCCCTCACGATTGCATAAAACTGCAATGTTCCAAAACAGAAACACTTTTATGTAATAACATACAAAATCAGTGATATCACGCGTATATTTTTCTTCATTAAATTTAAATATATTCAATGCTCATATCAATTTGCCACTTGGATCCCTGATCTTTTATTGGCAATCCAGAAAGACACAAAGTATTTTTTGATAACTTTTTTACATCACACAATCTGCTGACAGATTTATGTAACAAGGGCTTTAAAGGCAATCAGCACAGTATGGGATTCTAGATCAATGTCCTCTTAAAACAGCAAAAGAAATGTCGAATTTTCAACATGCAGAATTTGATTACCGATACGATGGAGAAATTTATATGTGCTGTTGGAAGGATAGTTCTGTTGTAACTATTGCGCCACATTTTATCACTCGTGAACCATTAGGAAGAGCTAAAATATATGTCCGAGCTCAAAAAAAAGTTGATATTCCTTAACCTTAAATTATAAAATTATATGATGAAGGAATGGATGCAGTAGACCTGTTGGGCAGACTTCTCGGAAGTTATCGATCACAATTTCGCAGCAAAAAATGGTGCTGTAACTTATTTATCAATGCACTGAATATGGTTGTGGCTGCTGGGTGGATCTTGCACACTGATTTACACAAAAATGCCACATTAGAAATGACACATGGGAATTTTAGAAGAGAAATTACTTTGAATTTGCTTCAACCTAATATTCACGTTATACCTGGACCCCATGCCAATCAATCGACGTCTGCAAGAAAATCAGATGCTCGTTACATAGCTACATTATCACAAGGAAGTTCTGTAGTGCGCCAAAAACATCCTACAAACATGTATTTTGAATGCAAAACAAAGGTTTCATGTACACTTCTTCCCACAATATCATGGACACTGAGAAATTGCTAAAAAGGATTCCAAAAAAGTTAGTGTTTTAGAATGTTTTACAGTGTTATGGTATTTAACATTTTTAAAATCACATTTATTCGTATTAATTGTATAGTTTTAGTCAAGCTTGTATTGTGCGAAATTGTTTTTATTGTTTCTTTACACTTTTTGAGTTCAATTTCTTATAAAACATTAAGTTAATTAAAAAGTGTGTAAATTTTACACTGAGTTTTAATTAAATACTTAAATTTTAGTAATTTCATATCAAAAACAAGCAAACAAGCAAGCAATATTCACCAAACCGTTATACAGCATAAAAGTTTAAAAGATTCATCGTACACAACTTTGTTTTTATAAAGTAAAAAATAAAAATAGAAAAGCCAGCATCACGTGCCAATGTTCCAAAAATGGAGCATCCGGGAGGGGATGCGGAATGGCAGACCGCACATTCAGTTGAACAATGTTAAATGAATTACGTCACATATCCGCATTACAGTTGTTTGGTTTCGTCCAACACGACTACCGATTTTCCTGAAAGATAATCCACACTCTCGGTAGGCCACTATCCTTCTTCTGTCAAACTCGAATATTTAATCAAACGATGATCGCTCTTTACTACGAGGCATAATTGATCGGTTTTTTTTTTTTGAAAAAAACCACAAGAAAAACACAATTGCCGAACTTGAAATCATCGGAAGCTCCAAGACTTCAATAGCGCTTTGAAGTGGCGCCACAGGCGCGTGTGATGTGCGTCTGCGCTGAAATTCTAATCATTTGCATATCTCACCTCCGCTAATGCATGTTGTAAATTTCATGTCAGTTACATGCTTCCTTCAGGGTGTTGCATTTACGGTGGCCAGCAGTGTACTTTAACAACTTATGGAATATATCTAGTTTAAATTACTAAATTAAAGCCAAAGAAATTATTAAAAATGACTGATATTAAATGTAATGTTTATGACCAAATTAAAACAAAAGGAAATGAAACAGAAGCAAGTGTAATAAGCACAAAAAAGTGTCCATAGTATTGCAATCGTAAAGAGTCGCTAAGGCCTACATGACGAACAGGCTTGTGTAGGGTTATTTATTTTTATTCGCCAGCATTTTCTCCCACGCCAGCGGTACACTATTGAGCATGCGCAGTAAGCGAAATTCGTTAACATTGATCAACTCAACGTGCGGTTTGTCATTAAACAATCCGGGGATATCATAAACAGAAATTTTTTACGGCAGTTTTTTGTTTTTGTTTTATAGTGTGTATGGATGTATTCTAAGGTGAATTTGATGAATTAATTGCGTCTTTTATTTCTGAATCATAGGGCAGCATTTTCGAACGAAATATTGTCGATATGCAATGAAATGACGCTGAGAAAAGGGTATCCTAGCTGAAGGAGACGCGCGATGGGTCACTGTATTTTTGCATTGACAGATTTCCTGTCCAAAGGGAACAATAGGCATTCGAGTCTACATCTATATGTATAAGCTCATGCAACTTAATTGTTTTCACGAAACCTTGACTCCTCTTTCCACGGCCGTAGTATCTTCGCCTTCGGGTGGGTGCGTTGGCACCTTGATTTATTTACATACATTGGCCTAACCCTCTAACCGTCAAGGCCGTATATATACGGCCTAGATTTTTTTGTGATATCTGTAAAAGCGTATATATACGTGTATATTAACATATGTCAAAGAAATTAAAGCAATACATTAAAAAAACATAAATCCAGGTATAAAATGCCAGGAGAATATTTACATTAAATCAAGAAAATAATTTTTTCTTGCAGTAGTTTTTGGAAATTTTTGCTTCCTTAGCGAAAATCCCGGCCCGGTCATGCAAAACGAACTGGTTAAAATCCTAACGTGATTGTGTATCAGTATACCAGAGACCATTAGGATTAGGATCTCTATGTATAGAAACAAGAGTCTGTCTGCCTGTGTGCATGTGTGTCTTTCGTTCATGCTGCGCCTAAGCTAATAGACCCAAGGCTACGAAATTTGGTACATAGATGCATCTAGACAATCGCCTCGATTCAAAATTCGAACGAGTGTTTTTTTACTTTATGTTTTTTTTTTTTGTTGTTGTTGTTGAACTCGCATCAAATCGATAATTCTCATTATATCAGCAACAATGGCTGCTGATATATCACTGTTGCCATTGTTGCTGATATCAACGCTGTTGCCACTCGGAAAAATCAGGACGATAATTTTGCGTAGGATTTAAATTTAATGTTTTCCTTTTAAACTGGACGGTTGTCGAGAGAAGGCAACGGGAAGTTCGTTAATTTATTTATTAAGATAATTAATGTTTCTATTAAGGGATATTGCTTATTTCATTGTAAGTTTTTATACGTAATACATTTTTATTGATTTGTTTTTTGATAGAATTATTCTACAGAGTAAAATTGCGCTGAGGTTTTAAATTTAATGTTTGGTATTACCTTTATTGCATTTGGTATTTCCCTGTTGCATTTTTCCGATACATTTGAAAGCTAGACGAAGGCTGGCCACGTAGCGGCTACTTGTATAATAAATTGAATGGTAAATAACGATTGAACAGACTAATTGCAGGAGGTTTTCTTAGTTTCCCTCAAGTGTCATGTGAATACGGACCAGTCCTTTCACGTCATTTTTTGTATTTTATGTTAGAAGTCCTCCACGAAGGCATATAATAAATTTTAAAAATAAAGGAACATAAATAAAGTAAACTAGAAATATACATACAGAACATGTTACAGGGAGAGAAACATATATATTAATATAATATAAAATATGCTCGTATAATAAATGCAAACTTCGTTTCAATTATCACTCCCCTTCCACCAAAAAAATTTGAGTTGGGACATATAGCTCGGGAACGTGATTTGCAAACGATTAACGTATAATGCTATTTACTGTATTCAGGAATAAAAATGATGAACGGAGCTATATTCAGGAAAAATGGCGCAATAGTCAGGGCTAAAAATGGCGTTTGCTACTTGCTGGCTATTGTTGCACAAACGGAATGTTCTATTGTATTTCTACTGCAAGAAAATCCAACAAGTCAAAGGACAATTTCAAAATCATTAACAGGCTCAGTTTCAACAGTAAACAAAGTGATTAATGCTGATATGAATCTTAAACACGGCGAACAAACATAATGTGCATCGCTTTTCTCCTCGACGTACCGCCGAACGCAGAACGTGCTGCAGAATTCTTTATGAGTAACATTTATCGGTACAAAAATGGAAAGAGGTTGTCACAATAGATGAAACTTGAGCATACTTAAATGACGGTAATAAAAAGAGATCAACTTATTGTCATGTTATAGATGAGAAAAAGATCTTAAACCATGGTTCAAGGAATCTAAAGAACGTTTTTCAAACGTATTTACGCTTGTTGTTGGTCCTTCATATAAAGGCAAGTTAAAAAAAAGAGAGTGGAGAAACATTTTCAGATCAACTCCACGTAATATCAAAAACATATTTTATACCCAGTTTTCAAATATGAAATACCATCTCTTTACACACGGAGTGATCCATCAGTGGATTGTATCAAGACAAAGCAAACAGCGTCAAAATCTACCGTAAGTTCCTTGAAAAAATGGAACAAGAAACGGATTTCAAAGCCATACCCTTCACTCATATCCCTACTAAATCTCCTGTTCTACCATAAATGTATTTTTGAGCTTTTGGACTTTTAAAAAGCGGTTTGTCCAAACGTTGACCTACAACTTCCTTGTTCTTTAAAAATCTGTTCAAGAGCATTGGGATAAAATACCTTTTCCCATAGAACTAAATGCTTTATTGTCTTCGAATTTATGATGTATGAAAATATTGAAGAATAAGGCTTATGAAATAGAACATTTAAAACATAAAATTTTAATTATTAGAAATTAGGTAAAATATTTCTGTTACTTAAAATTAGGTAAAATATTTCTCTATTTACAACTAAAATTTTAAAAATGTGTGATCAGCCTCTGTATGTTACATTAATTTAGTTTTTTTTTAAAATTAAACAAAACTATACAAGCAAGTTAACTGCAAAATATGTTTTTCATTATCCTTTACAAACAAGGTTTTCCAAGTGATAACGTTTTGGCTATATTTATACTTATACATTAAATATTTTTGATATAAGAATTTTATAGGAAATATTTCCTTAAAAAATGCTATTTAATAAATACTCTTAGCCAATACGATTTCCTAAGTACAAATACAATCAAAATTCCGCAAACATTTATCTGCGCTGTCTACAGAATTTATAATTCTAGTACGTGCCTAATCAAATGGTTGCATTTCTCCAAGCATTCAGCCACATTTATCTAAACTAGATTTAGTCACACAAAGGACCATTTCTCCATGACTGATTTTCATGCAAATTAGTCGTCTATAGCACACTCACAGCTAATATAGTACTTCAGGAGTCATTATCCTTATATTCGTTCAGTGAATGCAGTAGTCAATTGTATATTGAGGAACACAGACGACGAGTATTGTCTAAATGTTTGCATCAAACATAAGAAAATAACTAATTCTAGCCACATAACTCATTCTATCTGTCAATTACTAGAACACATGTTGTTATGGCACCTAGTTAAAACATCGTAAAACAACTTACATGAAACCATGATTACTCCGTCCATCATTCTCTGATGTTAATGAATCGTCAACTAAAAACTTCTGAATAGCTTATCTGTCAGTTAGTACTAATTTGACTAACTTGTAATTGTATAACAATAAACGTCATTATGGTATGAAGACGAACCTTAAATGTGAAATATATACGCCAGGAAGTTTACTCATTGATAAATATAAGGAGTGGCTGCCATTTTTTAAAGTGACTATCTGAAGAAGTAACCAGTGTTTACCACAGCATAAATTAATATCGATACCGAAAATTATAATATTGCTGTTTAAGACAACCACCCATCTATCCGAACCAATCGATCTATCCTGACCGATGAGATCAAATAATTAATAAGAAAAAATTAAATCTGAAAGGTTTCAGATTTTAATGTTGGCTCGAAATGGCTCTATGGTTTATCAGTAGAGATTGTCCATACAGATGGCCCAGATAAAATAACAGAGCATTTTACAGGATACTAGATAAATATCCACTTAAAGTAACATGGGAACGTAACATATATTAGGTATACTAGAAAAATGAAAAAGAATATTAATGTAATTCTGTAAAAATAATTAATGTTTTTAATTAATTATATCATAAATTAGATGCATTTTTATTTAACTAAATCAATTCAAAGTAAAAAATAATAATAATAATGATGCGAAATGCTCAGCTGTGGTGAGATATCTTCCCCACAAGACTGCATTAGGGTTACTAAAAAATGACAGGATATCCAGATTTGGAACATTTGGCAATATTTGGCGAGAAAATGCAGTGTATGCCATAGCTAGAGCGAGAACATTTCAGAACGCATTCTTAATGGTTTTCTCGAGAATGTTCTCGAAGGATAAGTTAAGGAAGCTATATATCCCCTGCCTGTGCGGAGAGAAGGTAGTGTCTTGAGTTCAGAGATTATCTTGAAAGCGATCAACGGAGTCGGGAGAAGTACTCTAGTACTTTGCCGTGAAGCTGTCTTCACCATTATAGCCTGTATTGCTGATGTTTCAGTGTGTCGTAGTTTTTCGATGAGTGTAAACGTGTCTTTGAAACTGTACTGTGTAATAGTGTTTAATAAACGAATAAATTGTGTTTTGATTCTTCATCAAGTATTATCATCTGTTAAATGCCAAAATAACTCATTTCTGTTTCTGACATCACGGCAATCTGTCACGTTTAGCGTTTAGAATACTCATGCAGATTTTCTTTTATTTTAAATCTTATTAAACATTTCTCCTAAGGTGTCTTCAATATCAAAAATAAAGGCATACAGTTCAGAAAGTCGACTTACGCAAAATGCTGTTGGTGACTTGCAAAGAATGCTGGTGAAAAAATACGAGTATAGTAAAGCTCAGATCTGAAAATTTTAAACGCAATGGATGCAATAAAAATTGTTCATAATGCAAATAAAAATAAATGAATGAAAAGCGAATTTTTTTGCCAGACAAGCAGTTGAAATGCGTAGATGAAAAGATAATCAGATGAAATTTCACTATTGACTTGAGGGACTTCGAGCAAGAATATTACTAATTAATGGCAAGTTTCTTGAAAAGAATTGCACAGCAACTTCGGACCTTAAAATTCAATGCACACAACGGTTCATAGAAAACTTTCGTTAACCTAAAAAGAATTGTGTTTAAAAAAGATTATAAAAGAACGCCTGAGGAGAAATAATATGGCAGATTTAAGCATTGCCGAAGCTTATCTGTTATTATTAACAAAGAATCATTTTGAAAATATTTAGAAAGTTCATGAAACCAATGCTTGGTATCTTATGTCACTATGGACTAAATCATTGATATTTAGATGCTCAACGTACATGGAAAAATAAAATGAAGATAAAGCTAATGCAGTGTTTCTGAACAATTTTTGGTTTGCCACCTACCTTTAAAAACAACTGAATGTTAAGCATCCTCCTAGAAACCTACGTTTATACTTTTTATAAAAATATATAAGAAACTAAAACAATAAGAGTAAGGTTATATTACATATATATTGATGAAATTAATACAAAATAGTTAAATTTCATAAACAACGGAAAAGGTGGCCACCTGTTATGTGTTCGCATAATGGCAACTACTTCCAACCCTTGTAGTGCTGCAAGGATTAATGGATATTAGAAGAAGCGCCTGGCCATTAAAAAAATTTTCTTTAAAAAATCTCGAAATCGCTTCTTGATGTCTTGTTCCAGAGCTACAAATGTCAACAATAGCTATTGCAGCTGCGTCATTTTTTATAGTTGATATATTTGGAAAGTGGCTTCTCTCCGTTTCATGCCTTTTTTATAAATCTATGTCATAGATGCAGGAATTATATTTTAGGTTTTTTATTATATTTACAATAAAACTTTGGATCTTAAGGTAAGATTCATTTACTAAACAAATCTGTCTGTTTTTAGATTTAAAGCAACCGTTTTCGAAAATTTAAGGAAACGGATCAAAATGTTTCATGCGATATTCAGGGAACATTTCTATGAAGAAACAGTTGATTGAAATCCTCATAATTGTCAGTACAGTGTTGTCTATATATGCTATCCATGTCTATGTATGATATGTATGCTATGGAAGCATTCCTTCAAATATTTCACCGCCAGCTGTTTCCACTGTAAGCAAGGTAGACTATCGCCAGTATATGCTAGAACATCTGCTTTCAAACATGCCGTTAAACAATTGTAACGTCCATTCACGATGGAGAACATCAATAACAAATAAAAAATTTGTATTCAGATTGTTTTCATGGGTTTGTGCACACAAATGCATGCAGATATCTTACAATCTAAAAAGGCCAAGGCCTCCCAACCGGGATGGTGTTTAGCGACACTGACTACTGTACCAAAGGACCCGGATTCGAATCCCAGAGAAGGCATGGATATTTGTAAATGTATAGTGTCTGTGCGGCATTAGGGCACTCTATGTTGCAAACCAAAAGTTCTCTCGAGAAGTTGGTGATAGGCAAAGAAACCCTCCGACGAGTCCCCCGGGTAGGTCTCCATCAAAATTGCGGCGGAACTGAACAAATTCATACTGCCTCTTCTGTGGTGCTCAAGGCTCTTGTCAACGACAGGAGCAAACTTGCACTCCTTTCCATGATGAATTTCGTTGGATTTACTGATGTTACTCTCAAAGTCCTAACAGCAACAACAACAGAAAACCAAGAAGAAATTCTTCTGCAGTAGAAAATAAGATATCATTTGTGGCGACAGGCGCCTACAAAGAAAAAGATTTCAGTTTTGCGTAATCAAATTTGCAGCGATCTATTTTTGCATTCTGAGTATGCATGATAACAAAATTTCCATTTTTCAGCTTAAAGTTTGGGTAACTATTTATTTGTTTACTAAGTATAGTAAAATCTAAGCAAAGATTATAGCGTTTAATCGAAAGCTAAATTAAATTATAAGGTACTTTCTCCCTCCTTCCATCATGTAGTCGTCGTGTAACAGTATCACACTCGACGCGTATTCCAGAGTTTCAGGCATTGTTCACTTTTCATGTCTCGTGCTTCAAAAACCCTGAAATAAAACGTGGTAGACAATAATTCGTCATGCCAAGGTTTGGCGACTAGGTTCCCTAATCCCCAATCGCCTTTAAAAGAGGGAGTATAAAGTATTTTCTCACTCCTTCCAGTATGGCTTTGATGTAGCGGTAGCACGTTCGGCGCGTATTCCATAGGTCCAGGTTCGAGAGCATTGCTCATTTTTCTTGCCTCCTGCTTCAAAAGCCCTAATGGCTCAACAAATCCAATAGTTCGTTTTCTATTTTTTTCTGATAATTCCAATTTGTTGTGAAAGACCAATGATTCACTTTCATGCATAAAAGTAACAAACGTATTTTAAAAATCTCCGTTAGTGCTTAATAATATAAAACATTGTTCGGAAAAGTTTTAAAGCTTCTTCACACACAGTTTTAAAAATGAATATATATAGAAATAGATAGGTAAAAAGTACACCTCATTACACCAACCCTTCTCTCTTGAAAACTACCTACTCTCTGCTAAGAATAAACTTAATAACACTTAGTATAAACATGTGTGTAATCTTCCTAGAGTGAAGACGAATTTCTGTCTCCTTTACATCTTTGAATCCAAGAATACAAGCTTAATATAACAATGGTAAGAGAAACTAAACGTTTATTTGTACTTCAGGCTAGAGGTTATAAGACTAAAATTTAGTCGAACTTTAAGTCCACTTCTTATGTCCAGAGAATACAAACATATTTTAAATATGTATGAGTTTACCGAATACCAGTACATGTATTACACCAGGCAAAATATTAGAGTTATCGCACTACCGGCTGGAATTGCCAATAATCTCCCTAAACTTATATTCTCGCTCGTTGTTTAATTAATTAATTATGTAATCTTGTTATCATTTGTTCAGGAGGAATTGGTGGCAAATATGATACATGGGAAAAATATTTAGAATGAGAAAAAATGCTTTAATTAAAATAAAGTTTAGAATTTTATCAAATATTTCTAACTAATAAGGCCTCTTCTAATAAAGTAATCTTTATCGAGAATATGGATATTTTTGGATTGTAACTTTCAATAAAAGGATTTCAAAATGCGATGGGTACTTTATTTTTAAATTTTATCTCGTAAACCGCTTCTCCGCTTTTCTTCAGTTTTGGGGGTATGTTTCCATCACGTTTTCTTGCTTTCTGGGACTTTCTGGTGTTCACAATTTTTCAGAAAATTTCCGATGTCATTTGGAGTAGTTCCATCTGCTTCGTCTGCTGTATAAAGGTCTCTTTGAAACTTTCTCTTAAACTATTCTGTTAGCGCGGCGTCAGTTATATCACATGTTTTTTTTTGCCACCATATGCTGCCAAGTATAAAATAATGAAATAATAACAGAGTGCAAAAGACTAAAAAAATTACTTCACTAAAAAGTTTTTTTTTAATTTCATAATTCTTAAGGAAAGTAAATTTATCTTTTTAATCTAAGGTATTCTACACATAAATAATAAATAACATAACAAAACTAAATTTAATCTAAACAGGTGGCATAAAAAATATTCTACACATAAATAAAAAATAATAAAACAAAAAGATATTCAATCTAAACACATGGCATAAAATTGCAAATATCATTTAATATTGTAGAAAAAATTTTAAATTTTGAATATAAACAACAACACCACATAAATTCTATCAAATATGACTATAAATGGTGGCGAGCGCTGCGCTGAAATTTATTTCTCCATTTAGAACTGCCGCACAATCGTTCTACAGTATAAGTGTGGCATCCGGTTTCGTGCTCCACAAAATTATAACTCTGTTTTACAGTGAAATGTTCAGCATTTCTTAAATCCTCTTTCATATATCCTTTTCTGCAGTCTGAAAATATTATGCTGCAGCACGCGATGTTTTTTTTTTGAATGGCAGTCATCAATGTTGTAGCACAACGATCGGGAACGGCGACCGGAAAACGTTCTTTGTTTTCATAGCATAAACCCCCGAAATCCCATTGTTCCGGAAGAACATATCCAATGTTTTTTTTATCTTTTTGTGAAAAGACTTCGGTCTATTTCTGCGATTTTGTTGGCTCCACCGATTTTATTTCTTTTACGAGACACCAAGCAATTTGCACATACATCTCTCAAGTAGTTGTTCCAATCTACTGCTCTATTATGGCTAATTTCTAACTGAAGTTGGTTAAATTTAATCGACGTAAATTTCTGACACCGCAGATAGATAAGATGAATGGCACTGATAAAAGGAAGACGCGAGCCTTCAAGTCATGTTTTAGTTTTCAACCCTTTTTTTTCCACTGCAAGAACGTACGTAACGACGCCATGCAGAAATTTTATTATAGTCAGAAGTTAACTTCATCGGATGATTTTAAGAATAAATTCAATTGCTATGAATTATTCCCTTGTCCTGAAGGAATCTTATGGCAGCCTCTTCATCATTAGGTAATTTCCAAATTATGTAGTCCGTCGTACTAAAAAAATGGCGAAATATGGCAAAAGAAATTAATGTGTGAAGTTATTTCAAACTGGAAATCTTGAGCCACGGTTCTTGACGTGTTGTTGAATTCTTTTCTTCTCATTTTTTTTTCATTTTTAACTGACGCCGCTCTGACAGAATAGTACCTCTTAAACTTTCCTTGCATTTTAATTACATTTACAAACTTCCTCTAAGACTTTGTGAAAAGGATTGTTTGTTCGAACTTATCTAACTCCATGCTTAAAGAAGGTCCATTAAGGGAATTATCAACTGTTAATCTGTGTCTACATTTTTTTAAACATGCTAAATACTTTAACTTTATTTAAAAACAACATCCAACAAAAGAACTAAAAACATGCGTGTCGGATAAACAGAACTTCCGGCTAATCTTCTTCATAAAATCTATAACTTAAAATATTCTTTACTCGTTATTTACAACAGCAACAACAGCTGCACCAATGGAATGATCATTTTATGTGTTTGCCTAGATTCATTGTTATTGCAAAGAACAAAAGAATGAGAAAGACTTGGATATTATTGTTGCGTTATACGGGTTCGTGGATTTGAGATTCCGATGAAAACACGATGCAGAACAATAAAAAGCACAATTTATTTACAAGAATCACTATTTACAGCACAGTTCCAAAATTACCTAAAGCGTACCAAAAGCGTCGAAAATCTACAATAAATACGCTGAAACAATCAGCAACACAGCTTCAGGCTGTAACTGTAAAGGTAGCTTCACGGCAACATTAAACTTATAATAAACACCGTGGAACAATCACCAATACAGTGTCAAGCTATACTGTAAAGATAGCTTCACGGCAAAGCATTATCCCGATCGCTTTCCGTTCACAAAACTCTCGCGTAGCTTAGCACTCACAGTAAGCAGCTATTCTCGCAACTCTCCCAATGCCGGCTCTCAGAAACGCAAGGGTTTATATAGCTTTTCCTTAGGTTCCACAGGTTTCGAGAAATATCTCGACAGGAAATTATTCTAGAAGCTTCTTGATTGGACCATGGGATATCGCCAATTTGGTCGCCCAATGGGGCGATAAAGTCGACCAATCTGGCAACCCTAATATACAATATTTTATGGCAACCCTAGTGCTATGCCGGAAAGCTTATATACAGGCGCAACCGCCGAATTTTTCGCAACATTATTCTTGGATTAAGAACTGCTTTCAATAATAAAGTCATTATCGCCATTCCATGATAATGTTATTCAAAGAATTTATTCTACAAAAGGTAGAAGAGTTTGTTTTGAAATAATAGTGTCTTAATCCCAAAACACACAATGGAAGCCATTAAACAAACTTTTGGACATTAATGATTGTAATTTATTTTTTAACTTTATTTTACATTGCTAAAGATTAGTCTCTCAGCTCTGCTTCTTCTGTTAGTCAAACTGTACCTTATTCGCTCCAGATCCACAAACAAAAGAGCTAAGATAAGGAATGAAGGCTCTTGTTGGTTGATACATAACTAGCCATTGTACAATAATTTATATCATTCCACAACAATGTGTAAATAACAACCTTACGTACTTGCAAGAATTATAATGTTGGATGATTAGAGCAAAGATGGTCGACGATTAAGTGGAGCAATTTACTATACGTTTACTATGCAAGAAGAATCATTGTGCCCATTTTAAAATGAGTACATCTTCGGCAATAATTCTAAGAGATACTAAGTATTACCCTAATTCTTTTTTAGCCCAAACGGCGTTAGCCCAGAAGAGCTACTAATTTCGTTTTGGCATTTTTCGTCGATTCATTTTGTGTTGATTCACTTTTCAAACTGTTGCCACCAAATATTATAACCCTGTATTATATTTATAGAAATTAAATAATAAAGAATCTTCATAAATGTATATATGTTTCCCACATTGTGATAAAATAACGGTGAATAGAGCCATCACATTTTGAATAACGTAATCCTCCTCCGAAGATGGGCATCTGGAATCCAAAATGTGTAATTTGTTTTATTATCGGTTTCACATTTTGTAACACTTTAATGAATTTTTCATTAAGAAAGTCAACGATTTCAAAAAGAGCAATGGCAACACTGTTTGGAAGGAGGGAATTTTTTTTTCCAGGGCGCGAGACTGTGTATCGGAAATTCTAAACATATACTCATTTTAAAATTATTTTGCGATATTGCTGTTGAATTGATTTTTATGGTTTAAGTGCGAAGAACATGATATATAAAAAGTACAGATAACACAGAAAACGTTAAAAAAATCCCTTTTGGGCGTAACGTAAAATCTGAAAGCTTTCAAATTCTTTTTTTCGCCCAATGGCGGGCATTTCCCTGTAACGGCATTGGCCACTCCTAAGAGAAAAGGCGGCTGTTTTACCGTTTTATTGTGGAAGCAGCTAATAGCCGACCACTGTTACCTGCTATGAATGTACAGACAATTCTACATCCATGCCTTTTCTGGAATTCGAACCCAGGCCTTCGGTATCGCTGTCAGGCTCCCCCTAACCACTATTCCGTCTGGGCGGCATACCCTAAGTGATAAAAAAATAAAGCGCAAGTATTTTGTGCAACCGAACAGTTGTAGAAGCCCTTTTAAAGGTTTTTCTTTTACTTTACACATTTTTTTAAGTCAGATTTTCCTGCTCTTCTATGCCTCTTCAAATCCAACAAAGTCCAAATTTAATAAGTTTAAAAAAGGATAATTTAATTTTAACGAGAGAGTGTTGGCAATTTCAACCTGTAGCGCTGTTAACTCGCATATTAACTACTTCCCCAATGCTGCTCTAATTATTGGCGACTTTGAGCTTTTTACTCTCCATGTAATTATATTTAGCAGATGGTCTATACAAAATTCAGATTCTTAGCTTCTAATTTGCCATTTATTTGTAAGTAACTGAAATACTAAGGAAAGAAACTAATATCACGTTTTTGTTAACATTTAAGTCAAAATATAAATAAATGTGTTAGTTGATTTTATGACTGTTACAATCACTTTGTCTTATTAGAAGTATACAGTTAGGTGCTTAGAGCAAAGATGGTCGAAGATTAAGTGGATTGGTTTACTATACGTTTACTTCGCAAAGAGAAGCTAGGTATCAGTGCAAGGGAGCGTATCAGCTTAGAAAGGCTATTAGTCTCGGAAAGGGATTTTGTGTTGAATCACTGTAAAAGGCTGAATCACTTTTCAAACAGTTACCACCAAATATTATCACCCTGTGTTATTTTAAGAGAATTTAAGTAAAGGAAAATGTCCGCGAATGTAGATATGTTTCTCACATTGTGAAATAACGACAGAATCTAGAGCCATCCAGTTTCGAATAACGTAATCCTCCATCCGATTATGAGCATCTGGAAGCCAGAATTTTAAATTTGGAATTTGCTTTATTATCTGTTTCACATTTTGCAAAACGTATTTTTGATTAACGAACTCAACAATTTCGAAGAGAGCAATAGCAAGGATGTACGAAAAAAAAACATTTTTATCTCCAAAGTGCGAGACTGTGTATCAGAAATTCTAAAGATATGCTCTTTTTGTATTATTTTGTGATATTGCTGTTGAATTACATTTTATGGTTTAAGTGAGATCATGATATTTAATAAATAAAGGTAACGTACAAAACGCTGGAAAACGGCCCTTTGGGCATAATGTAAAATCTGAAAGCTTTCAGAATTTATTTTTTTAATACTGTAAACTGGAGTTTGGATGAAAATTTGCTTAGTTATCTAAGAAGATTATCTAAAATCTTAAATTCGATGTAATTAAGTGTCAAGCCTCATATCTTACCTTGTTATATATCCCAAGAGGAGCTCGTTTTTAAATTATGTTTCTGATTTAAAGACTCAAACAGTAATTTTTTAAAATCATTATTAGTTTCATCAATTCTTTCACGCTATCTGAGTATGCTAATTATTAAGTGCTTAAAATTAAATTAGTCAATAACTTGTCAATTCAAATTTCGAAACAGTTGAGAATTAGGAGTTGACAGAAATTTTCTTAATTATACTCTGAAACTAAGAAATTACTTCTGATTAAACAGGTAGATTTAATGCTATTACAATTCAAACTAATTTATCCAATTTGCGTGGCCTAAACTTAGTTACATATAATATGTTCTAACATTTTTGTAGTTGAAAGCTTGTTTTATGAAGCCAGAGGGTAAGTTACTGCATTTTCATTTACACAAGATCTCATCCAAGATCACTATACTTATTGGCATCACCTGTTTACCTATGCCGTTACTTAAGGCTAGCACATTAAAGGAGTTCTAAAAATGGTTGCTTTTAACGGATTGCACTAAAAGCTGGATAAAATGGTAAATAGGCATTTCGTATTTTAGCAAATATTAACAGTAAAGACTAACGAAAATAAATCCCTTCTATATTTAAACCGCAGAGTTGATTAAAAGGTGCATGTTAAAAAGCATTTTATTTATTTAACATTTGTTGTGTATATCAGGATTTTACGGAAATGCTATCGAGGATTAGTCTTGTGGAACTCAACTGGTTCCTGTTCCTTTTAAAATTTAATTTCATCTAGCTGTTGGATAAAGAATCAGACGCATAATAGTGTCTTACTTAAGATTCGAAGGCACTTAGTTAAATTATGTTTTCGTGGCTTGAAGGATAAGAAACAAGAAGTTAAGCATTGAACTTTTATTTTAAAGCAGAGCTCTGTAGTTGAGTTAAGGACATTGAGTTGCAATTTGACAGTATTCTTTCTGGTACTCGAAAATTGTGGATGTAAGCTTCCATTTCGTGAACATTTATCTTAGATAATAATTCCATTGCTAAGCTGCTGAAACTGAAATCCAATAATGGAACAAACCTATGCACTGTAAGTGCTGGAGACATCCGATGCGGCATATTGTAGAGTACGTAATTTTGAAAACAGTAGTCTTAGTAAAACTTGGCATATCAAAGTATCTTATAACATAAGTTTCAGTAGAACGGGCGCTACGGCTATAGCGACCTTCCTCCGTGGCGTCCTGACTCTAAGTATCCTAGGTGGTGGGATGGCAGTATTAACAGTAGTGGGAGGGGGATGCTAAGATGATTGACTTAATTGTAAAACCAGTATTACAAGATGAAGTTACTGATCCCGGTGGTTAAAATTCAAATTATTTGCAAAGTTCTAAATTTAAAACCGTATTGGTCAGCTGCATTATCTACACTCTTAGACAAAAACAACAACGCACAAAGAAGGAGTTATTTGAATGGGACGAAAATCGGTAGAAGTGATGTACATGTACAGAAAAATAAACGATTAGAGTTTAAGAAAAATTGGATGATTTATTGAAGTGATAGAGCTTCACAAAGTGAAAAAGTCGGTAACGCGTTTGTCCACCTCTGGCCCTTATGCAAGCAGTTATTCGACTTGGCATCGACTGATAGAGGTTTCGGATGTCCACCTGAGGGATATCGCGCCTTGATTCTGTCCTACCGGCGTGTTAGATCGTCAGCATCCCGAGCTGGTTGGAGGGCCCTGCCCATAACGCTCCAAACTTGCTCAATAGGAGACAGATCCGGCTACCTTGCTGGCCAAGGTAATGTTCGGCAAGCACTAAGGCAAGCAGTAGAAATATGTGCAGTGTGGGGGTGGGAATTATCTTCCTGAAATGTAAGCCTAGGGTGGCGTGACATGAAGGGAAACACAACGGGCCTTAGAACTTCGTCGACGTACCGCTGTGCTGTAAGGTTGAGATGGATGAAAACCAAAGGGGTCCTACTATGAAAAGAAATGGCACCCCAGACCAACACTCCTGGTTCTCGGCCTGTCTGCCGGAAGAGAGTCATGTTGGTATCACCCCGCTGTCCGGAGCGTCTCCAGACTCGCCTTCGCTGGTCATCGGGGCTCAGTTCAAAGCGGGGCTCATCACTGAAGACCATTCTACTCCAGCCAGTGACATTCTAGTGCGAATGAGCCCGACACCACTGCAAACGGGCTTGACGTTGTGCAGAGGTCAATGGTAGTCGGCGCAAGGGGCGCCGTGACCTCAGCCCCCTTTCTGTGAGCCGTCTATGAATGGTCCTTGCGGTCACTGAAGCACTAATTGCACGTATTATCGATGGTAATGATGCATCTGGAGCTGTGAGTGTCGCTTTGACGATTGCTCGGTCTTCACGTTCTGTCGTTTCTCTAGGCCTACCGCTTTCTTCTTGACGCTGTGTGCGGCCATGGTTCACCCATTCCTGCCAACATCGTCTAATATCGCATCGGTTCTGCTCAAATGTCGAGCTATTCGCCGATAAGACCAGCCGGCTTCTTTGAGCCCAACTACACGACCTCTCTCAAATTCTGACATCTGCGCATATCGTTCGCGCACCTATATGCGAGGCATAGGTACCATCTACCAGAGTACACGGAATGAAATTCGTGAAGAATTTATACCCTGGAATCCTAATTTCTCCTCTTAAATATCTTGCCAGTTGCTCAGATCAGATGCGCTGTAACGACAACCGTTCATTAATTGGCAGCCAAAAGTTTTGCATTTTCCGTCGAAACCTGTATGCATATCAATTTGTGTCCAATTTGCTTAATTTATATCTTCTCGGTGAGTTGTGGTGCGACTTTGTTTTTGTCTAAGAGTGTAGATACTCTTAAAACACTTGGCTCACCAGCCGCCGAGCGGTAAAATCTCTAAATACTGGTAGTTTTGACTTGGGTATTCCAGGCAAAAAGGCTGGCATGGGTGTTTTCGAAGTTTTCTGCATGTCTAACGTGTAACTTCTTTATGGTACAAGTCAGTCAGTTTCCTTGGAAATTCCTCCGCGAAGGTATCCCTCCCCTTAGGCAGATAGCCCTAGTGTTTTTTGCCATAATCAACTAAGCCAAACTAAACCATCCTCAAGAAACTTACAGAGGAACAGCGATTGATTGATTTACTCTAGCTGTTGATAAACACATACCCAGTAAGACACATCGAAACCGTAAAGATAGCCTTACTTTATCTGTATCTCATGCTATTAAATTTGCATAGCTTTCTGATTAGTATCGTATGTATTGTGGTGTAGTGTTAATGCTTCAACGATGTAAAGTTGAACTTTAATGAAAACTCTAATGATGGAACACAGCAAAATAATTTTATTGAACGTCCAAATTAAAAAGGCTACATACAATCACAAGAGAAAAACCTCTTCTAAACATTTTGAAATAATATTTTTATCTCTAGTTTCTCGTGCGAGAGCTATACGTGGCTCTCGAGCCTGCGTTTGAAACATCGCCAACAAAAAAATGTTATTTGTTTTAAACAATTAAATCTAGTTAGCAACTATTGAAAAAAAAACATATTCGGAAATTAAATAATAATAATCACGTTATGCTCTCGAGACAACCTTGCTTATTTTTAATGTTCAGTTTCTTCTTAATTTATGCGAACTTATGACAACTCCTCCCCTCATAAAGAAATTTTTCCTAGGCTATTGAAGGAAAAATCCTAAATACTTTTTACTGCTTTCAAAACACAAGTGGTAACCATTTGAGTGATAATGGAGAAACCAGTTACACTACCTTGCACTTATTTCTAGATAAAACAAACGCAAAAATACAACAAAAAGATTTAAACTACTCCTAAAGTCTGCCCCATACAAAGTACATACCTCAAATTTTACAAAATGCTAATGCTTAAGATAAAACATTTAATTATAACAATTTTTGAAAACGAAATACACGATGCAAACTGTTTTGAATCTTCACAAAAATAATTCTAAAACGCTACAAAAATAATTTTCCACATTATTTCCTTACATTGTATCCACTAGTGATATTCAGTCACTAGACTATGGCCCGACTCAAGCCATCTGCATTACCGTGTAATTTGCCTGGCCTATGAACAATTTCAAAGTTGTACTGCTGTAGACACAATGCCCATCGAGTCAAACGAGAATTTGATCCCATCATTTTGTTTAAAAAAGTCAACGGATTATGATCCGTCTGGATCTTGAATTTTTGTCCGTCTAAGTAATGATTTAGTTTCTTCAGTCCATAAATAATGGCCGCTAGTTCTCTTTCAATGGTGCTATAATTCCGCTCCGCTTTAGTAAACTTTTTGCTAAGATACAGTATAGGGTGTTCCTCCCCATCCTGAATTTGAGACAACACAATACCTGCACCATATAAGCTGGCATCTGTCTGCACGATAAATTCTTTAGAATAATCTGGTGCAAACAAAACCGGACTTTTTTCTAGTTTGGTCTTCAGTTTATTGAAAGCCTCGTCGCACTCTTTTGTCCAAATCACTTTTTCATTTTTGTTTTTTCCTTTCAACGCGTCTGTCAAAGGTACCGCAATACGCGCGTAGTCTTTTATGTACCTTGCATAATAGCCTACAGTACCAAGGTAGCTATGTATCTGTGTTTTAGTAGTGGGGATCGGAAAATCTCTGATTGCTTGAATCTTGGCCTCACTAGGCGACCTTTTCCCAGACCCTACTTCATGACCTAGAAATTTCGCATGGTCTTGGGCGAATTTGCATTTCGAGGGCTTAACAGTCAATTTAGCCTCCTGAAGGCGACCTAAAACCACATCCAAATCCTTCATATGCCTGTACCAAGACGGCGAAAAGACTGCGATGTCGTCAATATACGGTAGAACAAAATTGTCCAGCCCTCCTAAAACTTGAGCGATCAGTTTACAAAAATAGAAAGGCGCATTTAAAAGCCCGTTTTTAACATCGTTTTCTTCGGGATGAAAGACCCAAAAGGCGTCACAAATGCGGCATACCTCTGTGCACGCTCTGTGAGAAGTATCTGGAAGTATCCTTTGGTTAGATCCATGATTGTGATAAATGGAGCTGCACTGACCTTTTCTACTACTTCAATATTGGGAAGAGGGAAAAATTGGGTCATAGTTTTTGAATTTAATTTTCTGTAGTCTATACAGGGACGAGAATCTTTACCTGGGACCTCTACTAAGATCATAGGCGAAGCATAATCAGATTGCCCTACTTCTATGACTCCTAACTCAGGCAACCGCCTAATTTCTTCCTTTAAGATGTCAGTTTGTCTCGCCGACATTCGGTAAGGCCAGACTCTAACTGGAGTCTCATCTAACAATTTAATGTCCATTTCGACCAAACACGTACAGCCGTGGTCAGACGAAAACACCACTCCATACTTCCCTATAACTTCCTGGAATTTTCCAATTTCCTCTGCCGAAGCTCTTTCTTCTAACTTACTATCTCCAACTATTTTCCAAAAGTCTACCTGAGTTGGATCAGCTAAGGGATAAGGAATATTCACTTCTTCCTCGATATCTTCCATGATTTCCTCCATCACAAGATTCACAAACTCGGGGCGCTGACGATAAGGTTTCATCAAATTTACATGATAAATGGTGTCACTGCTACGCTTTCCCGGAATCTCCACCGTATAATTGGTATCGGAAATCACACTAGTTACTTTACCTGGCCCTATCCAGTTTATAGCCATTTTGTGTGGTTTAGACGTGGCTAAAACAAGCACGAGATCTCCAACCTTAAACCTCCTCGTAACAGCTTTGCGATCATACCAGAGTTTCCTTTCACTCTGACACTCATTCATCCTCTCTACAGCCAGCTCCTGACACTTCTTTAGTCTGTTTATTAAATCTAGAACATACTCGACCACAGTGGGGTCTGAACTTTCTTCCTCTAGCCAGTTTTCATACACGATCGTTTGAGGCGTTCTCAAATTTTTTCCATGTACTAACTCGCAGGGACTAAAACCTGTGCTCTCATGACTAACAGTTCTGAGGGCGAACAAAGCACATGGCAAACATTCTTCCCAGTCCTTCCCGCTTTCCAAGCACAAAGCCTTCAATACCCTTTTCAAGGTGGAATGCAACCTTTCAACAGAATTACTTTGAGGGTGGCACACAGAAGAATGATACACCTTAATTCCGAACTTGCTAAAAAACTCAGATGTAAGTTCACTGGTAAACGATCTACCCAAATCACACTGAATTTCCTTAGGGTAACCTGATCTAGAAAAGATTTGTATCAAGGCTTGTATCACACTTTTAGAGCTTAAATTCTGTACAGGAATGGCATCTGGATATTTGGAAGCAACACAAATAGACGTAATCAGGTATTTATTTCCGCGTGAACTAGGAATCAGAGGTCCTACTGCATCAATATTTAATCTGCTATACACTTCTGATATAACAGGCACAATCTTCATTGGGGCTTTCTTTTTATCCCTATTGTGACCTACACGCTGACAAATATCGCACGTCCTCACAAATTCTTCAATTTCCTGGTAACAATTAGGCCAGAAATAGTGTGTCAAAATTCTATCCTTGGTTTTGGTTACCCCTAAATGACCAGAGATTTCCTCATGACATAACTTAAAGATCCCTTTCCTAAAAACAAGAGGCACACACAGCTGAAGCTTATCTTCCCTTTTTTGGAACCAGACACCCTGAATAGTCTTTCCTTGACAATTATAAACTCATTTTCATTTTCACTTTCCCCTTTCTTCCACAGGGCCGCTAAACTAGCGCAAGTTTTTTGTGCTTCCGAGAATTCCGCTGGCGAAACATCCGCAAGAATAGACCTTTCTTCTAAACTGATATCTGGAATTTTAATGACATCCTCC
>KK117454.1:68144-100779 GCA_000611955.2 Stegodyphus mimosarum | reverse complement strand
CGAGGCATAAGTACAGATTGAGTTAACGTTTACCACTAGCAGATAACCACCGATAACCATACACGCCTCGCTACAGCCGTCTATTTATTCGGATCCATCAGCCGTTCAGAGGGCGCTGCTCAGCATACGCATGCGCTACGGATTTGCAATTCTAATCATTTGCATATCATGCGCTACTTTGCATTTCCTGAAAATTTCAGCTCACTCGCTTAAGTCCTTCATGGTGTTGTAATTTTCACAAACGTGAGTGTTCTAACAAATAATACTCTTTATCTAACTCTACCGGAGTAACCGCTGCCTTTGTGGTGACTACACCAAAATCACCTTCAATGGTGACTTTCGCCAAAGGTAAACATTTACATTCTGTGTCCAAAGGCTGTTTCACCCATACAGTTTCCCCTAATAAGTCACTAGTATCAATCCAAGTACTATTACACAGATCTATTCCAGCTCCAGTATCCCTCAGATATTCTCTCTCTATCCCATTAATTACTGCTTTTTTGAAATACGGCTCAAAACATTTTCCTAAACTCTCCGTTCTTAGATTATTCACCAAATTAGCCTTATTCTTTTCCAGCGATGGACAGTTAAGTCGGATATGTCCGTCCTTTCCCCATTGGTAACACCTTATTTTCCGCTTTTCTCGAAACCTGCCTCATTAAAAGCTTGCTTTTTTTTAGGAGCCTCCACTTTTCTATGCTCCTCTGATTCAATTCTTTGATGACCACTACTTTTGTGATTATAACTACCATTGGAATTTACATACCGCTCTCTATCTTTCTCAAATGGTTTCTTTAACCCCGCTCTCTGTTCTAACTTCCTCGTATCTCTTCGCAAAGCCTCATACCTGTCGCATTTCTCTGCTAAAATAGAAGCTGTTTTAAATTCTTCCCAATTGTCTAAGTAGTGCTCTCTTATTTCTAGAGGGACTCGCCGTTTAATTTGCTCGGTGAGCATAAGTTCCTTAAGACTTTCAAAATCTTGAACTTTCACTGATACCAACCAATTCTCTAAATACACTCTCAATTCATACACTAAATCCACCCATAACATTCCGTTTTTTCTAGAATGCTCTTCAAATTTTGTTTTTAGTGCCAAAGAACTAAGCTTGAATCTATGCATGAGTAATTTCTTAACATGCTGATAGTCATCTCCTTTATCCGTGGGTTCTTTTACTATTAACTGGGCTACATCGAGAGGTAATAAAGGAATTAATTGCGAGACATAATTAATCTCCTTAATGTTCTCTTTTTGAACTTGTTTCTCAAATAACATAAAGAATAATGAAATATCTATTTTACTCGGTTCAAAACGCGGTACTAGATCCTTCAAAGTAACCTTTTTTTCTCTAGATTGCTCAACTGTCGAAACCGTGGAAACTAGGCTATTAGTCTCAACCACATTCATCAGTTTTAACTTTTCCAATTCAAATACTCGCTCCCGTTACCGCTCTGCTCTCTCTTGTTCACGTTCCCGCTCTGCTCTCTCTTGTTCCCGCTCTGCTCTCTCTTTTTCACGTTCCCGCTCTGCTCTCTCTTGTTCCCGCTCTGCTCTCTCTTTTTCACGTTCCCGCTCTGCTCTCTCTTTTTCACGTTCCCGCTCTGCTCTCTCTTTTTCGGCTATTTCTTCTGCTTTTTTCTGCTCAGCCGCAGCCCAAATTCTTGCCGCATATTCTTTCGCCGCTTCCTATTCATAGTCCTCGGCATTTAGAATAGCCTGCTTAATTTCTCTTACTCTATTTGCCTGACACACATTTGTATCAAATTTCTCCGCTAACTCCAGTAGCAGAGCTTTAGTAAATTTTCTCATAAACTCACCCATTATGGAAAATTAAAGAAAAATAACCTACACTAAAATACAATTACACGAAAACAATAGGTCTATCTCAACTATATAAATATTGTCCTCTAACTCTGGACTAATTTAAAAACTAAATTTTTCTAAAGTATACCGTTACAATGCTACAAACAATTTAAACCTTTACTAAAACAATAGAATAAGCAATTAAATTCCAATTAGCAAAAATAACCACAAGACTAACTTTCAATAACCACCAGAAACCTTTTAATCCCTAATAACAGAGCTATATACAAAATAAACCTAGTCTCGAATAACTGGCATAACTTCTCCAAAATCACAAAAATGGGACTCACCAATTTGAAGACGCCTTCGATGACTCTCCTGGCACTAACTTGGATACTCCAACTCTTCCGGGAAATTTCACAATTTTGCGGCACTAGATCACGCTTCCTCCGGTGTTCCCTTCTGACACACTGTCACTTTCTGAAGAGGCTTCACCACGCGAACTGTCCTTGCACCCAAAATTAGATCGTTCTTGTGTAGAGAAGAAAGTCTTGACTGCTCACATAAAGTCCTTTACAATACTGCCTTTTCTGCAACATCCACTACGATCCAGAACACTCACACAAGGAGACACTCGGAAATCAAAGCAATAAGTTAACTCAAGTTCACAGGCGAAAATATCCGTTCCTAAATTTACTCTCAGGAACAATCCCTAAATGCTGCCACCAATTTTAATATTACTGCTGTGGTGTAGTGTTAACGCTTCAACGATGTAAAGTTAAACTTTAATGAAAACTCTAATGATGGAACACAGCAAAATAATTTTATTGAACGTCCAAATTAAAAAGGCTACATACAATCACAAGAGAAAAACCTCTTCTAAACATTTTGAAATAATATTTTTATCTCTAGTTTCTCGTGCGAGAGCTATACGTGGCTCTCGAGCCTGCGTTTGAAACATTGCCAACAAAAAAATGTTATTTGTTTTAAACAATTAAATCTAGTTAGCAACTATTGAAAAAAAACATATTCGGAAATTAAATAATAATAATCACGTTATGCTCTCGAGACAACCTTGCTTATTTTTAATGTTCAGTTTCTTCTTAATTTATGCGAACTTATGACAGTATCAATAAGAATAGGTCAGAGTTTAACTCAAATTTAACATTTATTAGAAACTTAAGACTATTTCTCACAGCATTAATTACAGGTAGGAAAATCGTAAAAAAATTAATTGAACATTTTACTTTTTTTTTTAAATCAGGAGCATATAATGATTTTTAACACAATAATTATATCAGAAACATGTAATCATAATCATAAAAATACTAATCTAATCTTTAAAAACAAACAGCAGATATTTCCATAGCTGTTTCATCCATGCAATTTCTGACATAATTTTTTATCATATTCTATTAGAAAATCCAACATTTCATTTCATCTGGATCATATAATGAACAACGTTCCCGTATCGTTGAGAATCTATCAATAACGAAGTTATTTACACTAAAGAGTTTGAGTAAAATTCCAGGTATATTCATTCATATTAACATTCCATCAGATATATTTTATATTCTTTATATAATCCGCATACATAAGTTTCATTTAATGCAAAATTTGCTGCAATATAGGTCAAAGAAGCGAAACTTTTGTATCTTTATTAGATGGAACGTCGGCCCACTTGGTACTTAAAATGATGTATGCGTAAAAGTGAGTCGTCCCCACTGCATGTTTTATACAAAAATCCATTTGGGAAGTTAAATATATTGTAACGCTTAGTCTTCTTGGCTAATACCCACTACTCCCAGATCTGCGTGAAACTTCGAATTGCGATTTATCCCTCAAACTAGAGGACGAATGCAACGCGGAAAGGGTGCATAAGGCCCTTTTACTGAACTCTATTAACGTTCGAATCCCGCGAAATGGCCGAGTGCATGGGCGTTCTCTTGGTTTTCCCATGTGTATCGTGTACACAAGCCAGTTTCCCTTAGAAAGTCCTCCACGAAGGTATCTCACCCTATCAGGCAAATAGCCCTTGAAGTTTTGTCACATAAATCAAACCAAACCTAACCTATTTCACTCTATTATTTACAGCGGCACGGACTTACGTGCTTACAATTTCGCCATCCACTTGGGGTGAGGAACATAAAGATAATGGTAACAAATTAAATTAAGAGGTAAACTAATAGTTCAAGACCACACAAATTAATATAAACTAGCAGGAAGACTCTAAATTCTAGACCGGCGTGATATTAACTTCGCCAGCGAAAATGGGAAGCCGAGATTAAAAATTCTAGCAGCTGGTAGAAGTAACAACGTGAGCATTCAGTAGCGAAGTCACGCTCTGAGTAATCTTTTCGTTACTTCAGTTTAAATACCGTAACTCATATAATTCCCGGTGAGAAAAGGCGAGAGATAAGGCTAACAAATTGAAATAACTATTAGTAAAAATAATGCACCTCACAATATAAACTAATGTTTCTCACTCACCGATCGACAAACACTTTTCGCAGGTCCATCATAATTCAGAAGTGTTATAACAACATATTCCCCTTCTTTACAAAAGAAAATATTAAACACTGGCAACTGTGTATGTTACCATACATACTTCATAACGAATTAGCTCAAGCTATCTCAGCGTTATCTCTTGTTGTCTGGTTAATTTGCGTTTATTAGTATTAGGGGACCTATCATGGTACTACGAACGTGTATTTGTGGATAATGAGCACTCATATTAAACGGTGCACATTAGTTTTCAGTACAGAAACACTTATTATTCTTTGAAGTCCGTTGAATAATGGTAACTGTATTATTAGTGTAATAAACAGAACAACCTTCTTTTACTCCTTCTTGGTCGGCGGTCGCATCTCACACGATCGGTGTTTTTGTGCCCGTAAGGTCGGCATCGCAGGTCATGTGGCGGAGTGAAAAATTCCGTCGTTGAAACTGAATTCGTCGCTACTGATACGTCGCTTTAAATTCCGCGATTATTTCTGTATATTCTGAATATTGCTAAGAGATAGTCCTAGTTTCTTCACAATTTCCGCAGTGAGAGTTCCCGCCCTGAATATGTGTTATTGAATATCCGCGTGATATTTGTTAGAATTTCAAGTAAAAAAAAAACAATTCAAGATATTTTTGATACTCATAGCCAATTTTTTTGATAAAATAAGTAAAAAAAAGTTTTTTTCATTAAATAAATGACGTTGGTTTTGTGATAAATGGGGTTTTTATGCTTTGAGTTTGTAAAGCTAAATCAAACCAAGGCAGGTCGTCAAGCTGTTTTAACGGTTAAGTTGGAAAAGCATTTTCTAAAGCAATTTTTACGTAATTTTAATAATTATTTTTATGTAGATATTTATATTAAACAGATCCAAACAATAGAGTTAATAAATATAGTATTATATTCTACTTTGTTTTTAATTTAAAACTTGGGTACATTGCAGGGATAACCAGTGATCAGTGGATGGGATATCACATATTTGACCAACCGTAGGTTCATCAAAAACTGCTTACTGTCAAAACTATTTTGCATTTTCGAATTTAGGATAGAACGTATATAAATTTTCAGCAACAAACAAATGATTTCTTGGGTCATAAATTCGAAAAAACAAGAACTAACAAGAAAACAGAAGTTAAGCAAATGGCAAAGAAGTTCCTTAACCAAATTCAATTGTTATTATGAATTTTGGTTGTTGCCATTTGAGCAAAGGAAAAATGAGGTGAAAGCCAGTTGACAGGTGGTGGTTTAGTATGGTAGATTAAGGATTCTCAACCGCTTGTCCAGCGGATCCGCTGTTTTTATATCCATTGATTTTGTACTCTTCTTTTATAATTTCCTATGAATTTTCTCAAAATTTTATTTACTTATATATAATAATTATGTATAACAATTACAGCATTTACTTATCTTTACATTTAAATGTTATTGTAGGCAAATGATAATAAGAATGTTATAACTAACTTATGTATTAATTCTTGAATGTTCTGTAAATTGGTTTTGGAGGAAAAAAGAAAAAAACACTCTGGCCCGCGGGCATTGGTTACAGGATTTCCAAGAAAATGTTATATTAAATGTATTGCCAAATTTAAAAACTCTAATAATTGTTTTTTGTACAATTTCTTGTTCAAGTACCCTTAAATCGCTCTGATTAAATATCCTCAATCTTCCCTACTTTTGGTTCTTATAAAAAAATTGATATACAGCATAAAACATTGAAGCTGAAAATGTTCAAAACAGGAAGAAAAAAAATAAGTCTGTGCTACAGATGTATCCTTCAAAGAATCACAAACGGTATATATCGATAATCAAACGGATAGCAATAACAAAAAGGCATAAGTGGAAACACTACAACGGAGTGAGGTGCCTAAATTGTGGTTGGCAGAATCTGATTGCGTCATGCATCGACAGAATTACGTGATCTTCACAGACATGCCTTCATTGATGACACGTTTACCCTCCAGATATGCTTGTGATCCGGGTGAAACAAAGCCCTTTCTATTTTCGGGCAAATATTGAAGGATGGTACATCAAAAAATAACTAGGTTATTGACAAATCAAGGGATAACTTGATTTAGTTTTCTGATACTCCATATATGCTGACGTATATGTGCATTTTAATGTAATAAATTAGAAACTTAGTTCGCCTTGTTAGAATTACACATAAATTATAGTTTTATTTTACTTGTTAATAATGAAGCAGAGATGAAAATGGAAATAACATAGCTTGAAAGTTATCTGAGATTAATAAATTTTTGTTAACAACAATAAATAATTTTATATAAGACAACGTTAATATTGTTATAAGCAATTATAACATGTGTATGGTGATATATTAAAGTACAATATTACTGAATTAAAATTTTTAAATTATACATATATATAAAAAAGATATGTACATTTAACACAAAACTAAAATTTAAGCAAATGCAAACAGGGAAAATATAAGCATTTAAAATTTATCGTCCGATTTCTTTTTCATTTTAAACGTCGTCCAATTAAATTACGTAATTTTCTTTTCACTATTTGATATAGTAAATGCCGCGAACAGAGTAGAACTGTTAATAAATCTTTAATGTGATCATACCGTGTTATTGATAAATTATTAATAATCGAGAGCACTAAAGTAAAGCTTCTAATAGCATTACTTTCATCTTAAATTACTCATCTTTGTACTTTCGAAACATGTTTCAAATTTAGTGTCCATATACCTTTTTATATTTTGCACTCCCGTTCCCAGTCCACACTGAACTTCCGTTAATGTTTCCTTCTCTTTACCAGATACTCTGTATTATTGGATAGTTTCTAAATCTTCTGATTCTGAAAGAAAGAGATTAAGGCACTCCCATTTCACATCCGCACTAAATATTCGTTAAAGCTTTCTCCTCTTTGCCTGATACTTCTTATTACTAGATAGTTTTGATATCCCCTGTCCCTGGAAGAATGAGATTAAGGACTATTCGCATTCCCATTCCCAATCCACACTAAACCTCCGTTAATGTTTCTTTCTCTTTACCAGATACTCCGTATTATTGGATAGTTTCTACATCCCCTGTCTCTGAAAGAAAAATTGAGGCATACCCACTTCACATCCACACTAAACATCCTTTAAAGTTTACTCCCCTTTGCCAGATACTCCTTATTACTAGATAGGTTTGGAATCCCCTGTCCCTAAAGAATGAGATTAAGGACTATTCGCACTCCCATTCCCAGTCCATACTGAACTCCTGTTAATGTTTCCTTCTTTTTACCAGACACTCCGTATTATTGGATAGTTTCTAAATCCCCTGTCCCTGAAAGAAAACTTAAGGCACTCCCATTTCACATCCACACTAAACATCCGTTAATGCTTAATCCGCTTTGCCGGATACTCCTTATTACTAGATAGTTTCGAAATCCTCTGTCCCTGAAAGAATGGGATTAAGGCATTCCCATTCGCACTCCCATTCCCAATCCACATTAAACCTCCGTTAATGTTTCCTCCTGACAGCATACTCCGTATTAGACAGTTTCTAAATTCTCTGTCTCTGGAAGAATAAGATTACGGCACTTCCATTCTCAATCCATAATAAAACTTCGTTAATGCTACTCCTCTTTACCAGATACTCCCTATTAATAGATAGTTTCGAATTCCCCTGTACTTGCAAGATTAAGGCATTCTCATTCGCACTTCCATTCCCAATCCGCACTGAACCTCCGATATTGTTTCGTACACAGACACAGCGTACTCCGTCTCCGTATTAGGCAGTTTCTAAATTTTCTCTGTCCCTGGAGAAATGAGATTACTGCACTTCCATTAGCAATATGCACTGAACCTCCGTTAACTTTCCTCCTCTTTACTGGTTACTTCCTATTACTGGATAGTTTTTAAATCCTCTGCTCCTGGAAGTCTGAGATTACATCACTCCCATTTTCACGTCCATTCCACACCCACACTAAACCTCCATTAACGTATCCTCCTCTTTACCGAATACTCCCTATTACTAGATAGATTCTAAATCCTTTGTACCTGGAAGAATGAGAAGGCACTTCCATTTGTCTTTTCATTCCACATCCACACTGAACCTCCTTTAATGCTTCCTCCTCTTTAGCTGATTCTTCCTATTTCTAGATAGTTTCTAGATCCCATGTTTCTGAAAGAATGAGATTAAAGCACTCTCATTCCATATCTATACTGAACCTCAGTTAATGATTCCTCCTCTTTACTAGGATACTCCGTATTACTAGATAGTTTCTAAATCCCATGTCCCTCAAAGAATAATTAAGGTATTCCCATTTCACATGCGCAACTTGCTGAAAGTTATGTCAACTTATTGAGGCATTCAGTATGGTACAGATCAATAACTGCGCTTGCTACTTTAGACGAAAATAAAAATTTTATTAACAAATAAACAAAAGTATGCAAGTTTGTTCAATTCACCTACGTACAGGTGAATCTAGTTCAGCAACGGCAAAGAAAAATGGATCTGGAATAACTTTCAATTTACATCATAATTGCGTGAAGAGAGGAAAAAGGGGGACTTACTTGTTTAATGACGCAGCTTATATTGAAAAAAAATATCTTTCATTTTGCTTAGCTAATCTGGATACGGTGCTTAGATCTATTAGTCTTTATTTCAAATTTTAGTTCTTGTAGACTTTGTAAAACTCCTGGTCAATAGGTTTTCAGGTTCACTGGCCATATTAACACAGCATTAAAATTTTGAATAAATAGAAAAAGAAAAGGAAGAAAAATGATTAAATACTGTTTTAAATTTAATTCAACAGAATTATGTTAACAGGTGAATTAGAATTTCTCAAAACCATTTTATTTACCACATTAGTTGTGTTAGTTCCTGTAAATTTATTTCTGTCTTTAAAAATCATTGAAATTATAAAAGACAAAACGAAATATGAGAATTTTTTAAAAAAATGTGGAAAATAAAATTAACAGCTTTTGAAAATAAATTACTTACATAGCCAAAGCGTTTTTTTACCAATGGCGGGCCCTTAGCCAATTTTGGCTTGGCCACTAACTAAGCCCACAAGTAGTGGTTACTTTACCATGCAGGCAGCTAATAGGTGGGCCACCTTTGCTTCCTGTAAAGGGACGGACAGGTACAACCATGCTTTCTCCAGTATTCGAACGCGGGCCTTTTGGTATCGCAGTCGGTTGCCCTAACCGTCTGGGCGGAACAGCAAAAGATATAAACATGCATACTTTCTGTCGATGAAAAGTAATTTCTCAAAAGCTAAAATTATAACGCATATCTTTGATTTATAAATGATACTTTTAAAGATATATAAGGCAAAAAAATCTTTAAATATATATATATATATATATATATCTTTGAAATATCAGTTATACATCCTGTATAAGTGTGCATAAGTGATATTTCTAAGATAGAATTTCTAATAAAAATCGAGGTTATTCCTCAAAATTCTACCTCTAGACAAGAATTTTACATTGAAAGATAAATTAGCTGTAGTAATTTCATTGTTACAACGCTGATTAATTTTTCCATACGATTAACTTGTTTGAAGACTTCTTTGCATTTAATAAGAAATTGAGATAGAACTGTAAGAACTTTTTCTGATTGGTGTAAACAGACAAACGCTCTAGAAATAAACATGTAGTTTTTATAATTCTTAATGACATTATTTCCATTAGCTATAAAAGAACAGAATCATTTAGTACATTTGAAGAGAAAGTTTGAAAATAAATGTTAAAATAAAATTAAAATTTATTGTACAAGAATTTAAACTTACACTGCCCTTATTTCTTTCCGCTTGAATAAATAAGTGCTCAACGTTTGAATAGAAACTGTAAGCTTCGCTTAGATCGAGAAAAACTGTTTTGAAGACATAATTAATAAAGTTAAGGATAAAACGACCCACTGCTTTACATTGGAGATACATGATTAAATTCACTAGTCATTGTCGAAGCATGCACCATTTAAGAAGCACTTCAAAAGCAATTATTCTGCGTTTAATAGAACAAACGGAATGAAGTTTTTCGCTTTAATACAAATTTTACTGTACAATTTTAGCAATTTTAACAGCCTTTCACATCATGGAAGCAAAAGAAATATGTTATGTGATAATATCATGAAGTCATCAAAATAATACTTTAACTCAGTAAAACCACTAGACGTATTTTAATGATTTGAGACAAGCTGTTACGGATAAAAATATTTTTCCCTTTTATTATAGTTTTCAGTATAACCATATATGATAAGAAAGGAAAGTGAAGAAATATCTGATTCTGTATACATACTTTTCAGCGGTAATGCTGTTTTAATGTATATTTTGCAAAAAGTAAACTTTTCTATTATTTCTAATGGCAGATTATAAAGACAATTGTAGATAGAACAAGCAAATATGAAAGAAAACAGCAAACCTAAAAAAATAGTGTGCAGTATAATCTATAAATCTACTTTGTGTCAGACCTCCCAATATCTCTCCCAAAGTGATCCAGCATTAAATGCAGGGCAACGACTCAAATGTAAGGCATCCATTTCCTCAATAAGGTTGCACAATTTATAAATTGGGGTTCGGATACGTTCATTCGATAGACATGTTTCAAACGGCAGTCATGGCTAGTAACAAAACGAAAGATAGCAATAGATTTCTCAATACAATAGAGTGTCAAAAATTCTGTTAACCCATACATTAAGACTTTTCCTTTCAGTTCCCCTCCCAGGGGTTGACTCAGGAGAATTCCTGGGAAGCATTGTCTAGGATCTGTACTTAGACAGTCTCAACCACAGTGGACTATAATCAGTCTTCACAGGACTAGAACCTCCGTTCATCGAGGAATGTTTCAGGTTTGTCAGAGAACGTACTGGTACTGTGCTGTCTGCTGTGGGGCTGTGGGGTCTTTGTGGCTGTCTTTGAGAGTTTGGTCTCATTCGGTCCCCTGAGGGGGACTGTCATGTGCGTGAACCACGTTTTTGAATCTTCGTTGCTACCGGAGTGGTCCCCGGGGGAGGGCACAGGTGTCTTCATTTTTATCTCGTCATGGCTGGTCTCCGACTCTGTAGGAGTCCAAGAAAGAACGCGGGGGCTGCGCCCTCCTGGACAGTCTCCAGAGTACAAACACAACTCCCTGTAAGGCTTAATTTTGGATCCAGACCAGGAATTCGTCTCTGATGTTCTGGTCCTTTCGGTATCTGCGTTCTTTCGTCATTTATCGTATCTGTATACCTGCGTAATGTCTTGCATTAGTAATTAGAATCTGAGTCTACATTCGCACTTAACCCGGCGGAAGGCACATCAAGAAAAGTTACTAGAGTGGGCGCGTGGTGTATCACAAACTCCAATGTTTCAAATTCCGTAAAAACAGTTTTATTTGGTTTCGAATCTGTTTTACTTTAAATTTACTGTGTTTGTTTACTGGGTTTTACTGTGTTAAAGTTTTGCTTTTTAATAATTTTATTTTGATAAATATCACATAAAAGAAAGGATTCACATCCGACAGATTAAATTTTTATATACTCAAATTTTTAACTTGCAAACTAATATCAAAAAGAAGAGCTTGGGAAAAAACATGACTGAAGTTAATAAAGCAACAATATTTACAATGAAAAAATTCTGAAAGGTTTCAGATTTTAAATTACGTTTCAAAGGGACGTTTTTTTAACGTTTTGTGTGTTACCTTTATGTATTAAATATCATGTTCTTCGCACTTAAACCATAAAATTTAGTTCAACAGCAATACCGCAAAATAATTGAAAATGAGCATATCTTTAGAATTTCCGATACAAAGTTGCGCGCGCTGGAGTTTTTTTTCCCCGTAGAGTGTTACTATTGCTTAATTTTAAATCGTTGAGTTTGTTCATCGAAAATTCGTTTAAGTTTTATAAAATGTAAAATAGATAATAAAACAGTATCAAAAATACAAATTTGGGCTTTCAGATGCGCATATCCGTGTGGCAATGTACGGTATTCAAAATTGGGTGGCTCTAGGTACCGTTGTTTTATCACATTTGGAAAAATATATATACGTTTATGCAGATTCTTCATTATTTAATTTCTTTAAATATGATATAGGGCGATATCTTTGGTGGCAACAATTTGAAAAATGATACAGCCATTTATAGCAATTCAACGCAAAATCGCAAAACGAAAACAATAGTCCTTCAGGAACAAAGCCCCTTTGGACTAACAAAAAGCATAAAATTCAGAGGATAAGGAAGAAAGAAAGAATATCTCAAAACTTCAGTTTATAGTAAAACATCTCAGTGACGAATTTATTATACACAATTCTGAAAATGAAAATATATATAAATCATTAGTATTTTTTTAAGAACGCAAAAATAAATAAGCATTTGTATGGAGTATTATTAGGTTTTTTTCTGGTAGCAGGATACGTGACGAATTTTTCGACTATGGTAAAGCACATGAGAGCTATCTGCTCTCTACCTTTGTGAATGGCGTTCTAAAGAAAACTGGTTCGTAATCACGTTGTACATAAACCAAGAAATCATGAAAACTAACCATATAGTTAACCCTTTCGTCTGGCTTCGAACCCAGGTCGAATTACTAATAGTCAGCGAACTTAACTTTTCAGCCAATGGTAGGCGAGCGGTAAAGAAGAAGAAATTTTCTTAAAACATTTCTTCTAGTTACTGGTAAGTCTGCGGTGAAGATTTAAAAATTTCCTTAAATGTTACTTCCAGACGGTATAAAAAGTCATTTGCCTGCTAATGAATACCGTAAATTTCTTTCCGTTATTGTTAACATTTGACAACGATATGCGATTTCCGAGAAACTCTGTTATTTAAGATGGAATAAGCATTTGAAGACCTTAAGCAAGCTTCAGCCTTTCAATTTCTTCTTAGAATTTACTCTTAGATTATGAGTGGAAGAATCAGAAATGCAGTCATTCTAGATAATCTGTGATTTTGTCAAAAAATCGTAACATATATTATGTTATCGATCAATACCATATTGTCAAGCCTCAACATAAAATGCGCAGGACTACTGTGCAGGGGCGTTGCTTCTCATTTTTATCATGTGACGTAGAATTTGGACTGTGAATGCAAGAAATTCAATAAGAAAATGTGTTATTCAATTCGTCATCTGCTACAGACTTCGAACAAAAAGTGCAACTCAGCTAACGGATGATCTATTTATTTCAAGATAGGCGAACAGAGGTTTTCTCTTGTAGGAATAGATTTTATGGAACTGTTTAACGTCAAATATTGCACTCACAGAAGAATGAAAACCGTTTGCGTTATATGAACCTCTTTATTTATTTTATTACTATTAGTACAGTGTATTTGGAGTTGTTCGAAGATTTTTCAGCAAAGTCTGTTATTACTACTCTAAAACCACTCGTAGCTTGTAAAGACAAACCATGTGAAATCCAACTAACAGTTGAAGTGAAACTAACTTTAAAACAACCAATAAGTTGAGAGAAACCTTACCTATTATTCAACTCAGTGAACTTCTTCGAAGATTAATATACTTTTTGAGAATATAAATTGGTTGTTAATTCGTCCCCTAAGCCACATTTTGGTGAACTTTGAGAAGCAAAAATAGCACTGTGTCACTCAAAAATATGTCTGGAAACATTTATTCTGACATTCCATAAATTTTTATAGTTAGTAGTAATAGTTTATAGTAGTATATTTTATAGTAGTTATACTAAATACTGTCTTAATACTGTCTTAATATTACTACCAGCATTAACGGATCTCAGGTACTTACAGGGTATAACAGTAGGTTATTTTTAATTGAAACTCCTTTGAGTGATCTAGAGACTAACATAAACAAATGTTGAGCTATGCTGACTGTCCGAATTTTTACAACGATTACGTCATCATTTCTGTAAACGCTACAGTAAAAATGCTTATCGAAGTTACAGCAAATAGCTAAATGTTATAAACTGAAAACTATTTTCGGGTTTCGTTATATGACGCTTATTAAAAATGAAAATCTTCCTTCATTAAGTCGGAAATTAGGAGAAATAATTGAACTTCATTCAATGTAGGAACACGAATTTCAAGTGATGCGTTAGGTACATCAAATGATGAAATGAAGCAAAAAAAATCTCGAAACGCTCCCTGATTAAAACCCAAGAAACTGTGATTAGAGATTTTTAATTTCCTATATTCAATTTCAGTTACATTCGCTCAGAATGTTATTATTCTTATTTACTGAAACATCTTGCCATTTCAAGCTTGTGAATTTGTTGCGTGTTATGCAAACTTAAGATTAAGTTTTAAATTTACGCTCTAAATTAAACTAACTTTCTGTCTTCAAGCTATAAATCAAAACTAAAAATATTGAGAAATTACTACGAGTGCGTGGAAGTTAGCCCTTCTTAACTTGCTCTGATTCTAACTGAATAATTCTGCCAGTTGATTTCCACAAATGTAGCATACAATAGGTAATATCTGTAGTTTACAGCAGATAACGCTGATAAAAGGTGACGCTTGTGGAAATTAATAAGTTAGCTGCTCTGTAACATATTCAGTGTGGGTTTAAAAGCAATAACAAATAAAATGTTTTTATTCAAAGTGTGCTTTTATTATTCTACTGGTAATGAATGGTGACGGAGGCGGGAACATCTGATCTCTAACATCTGTAAGTAGGTGTATGTCCCACGCACTCTCCTATTCAGAGCAACAGTTTCCAGGGAAAGCAAGAGAGCCGCCGCGGAATTTTATATATTTTAAGCAGAAGATCTTACATAGCTATTGGTTGTTACATTGGTAACAGTAGTTTTTGTAGTACAATGGCATCCCCGGCATTCATATAGAATTATAGAACATATTATAGAATAATTATAGAACATAGACATACGCCATAAATTTTACATAATTTACAGCATACAGATGCAATAAGGACTTACAATGCATACATACACATAACATATAATATAAAAGTAAACGCATAGTAAAAAAAAGAATTAAACAAAAAGTAGTACTTTTTGCTGCTTTGTGATAACGGCTCTATCATTCTACACCCACTTCCAAAAGTTGAGCACGAAAATGTAAAATGCAAAAAACGTCAACAAATACTGCTTTGATTGGCACAAAATTCGGCAGAAAAGTAGCATATATATTTATGCATAAAACAAAATCAATAATTGTATACAGAAATGAAAACAATATTAAATGTTTGCAAATTATCAGATAATGACATACTGGAGACTTAAACAGAATTATGCATAAAGTGAAAATAAACAGCATAAAATACAAAAAGGACATTAATAGGGTATGTGATCCCCCTCATCTGTATGCAAAGTTTACACCTTGTGACCACGCTTTCAATTAGGTGGTCAACCACCGCAGAATTAAGCAATCCCCATTTTCTTTGTAGAGCAGTTTCCAGCTCAATAACAGTGGCTGGAGGTGGAAAACGTGAAGACACAGCACGGCCGAGAGCATCCCAAACATTTTCAATGGGATTAAGGTCGGGCGAATATGCTGGCCACGCCATGCTCTCAATCCCTTCACTCTCCAGGTAGTCATCGACGATGTCAGTTCTATGGGGGACGTGCGTTCTCGTCCATGAAAACAAAAGTAGGGCCAACTGCTGCAGCGTACAATCTCACAATGGGTTCTAGGACTTCATCTCGATACCGTACAGCCTTCAAAGAACCCCGTTGAAAGATGTACAGGTCGGTGCGGTACCCTAATGAAATCCCTGCCCACACCATAATGCTTCCGCCTCGGAATGCGTGATGTTGGGGGATGTTTTGATGTTTTTGCACTGAGTGCGTGTTCGTTGTTCACGCCATATCCTTCTACGCTTGTCATCTGACTCCAGAGCAAATCTTGACTCATCAGTAAATATGACATTGCCCCAGTCAGACACATTCCAATTGACATGTTCCCGACTCCACTGTAATCGTGCCCCTCTTGATTGGACGGATAGAGGAATACAAACTAGCGGTACCCGAGCGTACAGTCCACTCATATGTAATCTTCGGCATACAGTAGCTGCAGATAACCCTTGGACGACCGGCTACGGGCCTTCGGATAACTGTGTGTGTGGTTTGGAATTGTTTCCATAAACGTGAAATTACAGAATGATGAACGCCGAAGAAAAGAGCAACATCTGTGATCGAATATCCTGCTTCAATGCGCCCCACAACACACCAGCGCTCAGAATCTTCCATTCGTCTTCTGAAAGTCATAGAAACACGTATGTCTTAAAAACAAATTGTACGAAAGTTTTAAACACCTTCTATCAGTACTTACAATCAACTTCTGTAACCTTTCATAAAGCTGACTTCTTATAAGACTACCTTTTTTGCATATATCTTGACATGAAAGCGCGATTGGCTGTTACCTAACATATTTACATACTTCCATCTACCTCTGCAGCGAATTGCATCCTCTTCAATTCTGATGGCTTCCGAAAATTAGCATTTTCTTCTCCGTGCTTAACTTTTGGAAGTGAGTTATATTGTATTGCTTTTATTTCATGATTTAAAGTTTTTAACAGTTTAAAAATTATTTATAATTTCATTTGGTAATGATGTTCAGCTGATTGATGTAAGCATTGTCTCTGCTGAGAACGTTCAGTAGATGTGAAATAATGACTTAGTCAACATTTTAATTTAGCTTGACTGGCAAATATCTTGCCCAGCGCTGCTATCATATTAATATTTCTACAGATATCCGTAATTGCCACACGCACGATTTTTTATTATAAATTGTTTACAGGCTGTGGTGTAGTTGGTTGGTAATCGTAGATGATTTGAGTCTGTCAAAGATCGTGGAAGGTAAAATGTTCTAGGCAGCCTTCAATTCCACAGACGCAGACGTTTGTATCAGATTCTTAACCTATTGAGGAACACAGGAAATGGACCATGACCTGTTGTAAATTGCGCTAGCTCTGGAATGTCTATAAGACGTTTAGTTAAAACTTTTGGCATAAAGTTTGTTTTTCTGTCCAAGAGAGTGTTTTTAAGTGTGAAGGAGTAGCTGGATAAGTAAGTACAAACGCTTCTCTTGGTCATTCAAGTGAATTTTACCCAGCAATAAACTGTTTCATTTCGCTCACTATGAAGACGAAATTTCGAATATATTCAGTATCCTGCAGTCTAGAAATTATAGGTTGTTAGCAACACAAGAGTCCAATAAATAGAAGTCTATTATTTGGGTCAGATTTATTTTAACAAATACGTTTTTTGTTTCTTTCCTATGCTGCTATTGTTTCATTTACTGCATTAATATATATAAATGAGAGCTCATACTACATGTTAAACTCTCTACATGCTCTCTGAAGAATTCAGATTTGATCAAGCATCAACGTTTGTGACTTGTTTTAATCAAGCACCAATACCAATACTTTGATCAAAACTTCAGTTTGAAGATGCGCTCTCCGCCTGGGACATGAACCCAGGACCTTTTCTCAGCAGACAAATGCAATTAGAAAGTTAGCTAGCAGAAGCTGGTTTAGTTATCACTCCTTTCTACAGTTAATTGCCGCAGCAGGAGTTCCTGTGCCGGTAAGCGAGCATTAGTATTTTCGTCCCATTGTGTGGACTTTTTTTCAACTCTGGTCATTTAAACTTTGCGGTTCTCTTTCATTCCTTCAGCCAGTGCTTCTTCTGAATTGTTAATTTCTCTTAACGAAGATGCAGAGGTAATTGCTTTAATTAGCAAAGGTGCTCCTTAAGCTATCGCCTTGGTCCTTGGTCCGAAACTGGTAAAGAACTCTAATGGGGCATGACTAATTTAGACATGATTTCACTTGGCGTGATCAATTCATGCAATTTTTGCGATCCTTTATGAAGTAATTACTAAAATACTCATAAGGTATTTTCACCTTCTTTCGAGCATGTCTTCTTGCTGTAACGGTAGCCCACTCGGCGCGTATTGAAAGATCCATGTTCGAGTCCCGGCGAGGGCATTGCACATTTTCACGATTCCTGCTTCCAAAAAAAACTTACTGACTCTATGTATCTTAAACATTTAAATTCAAACGAAGGCTACATGTGATAGCAGCTTAATAAATCGTTTAATCTCTACCTACGAATTCCTACCTTATTATCTAAACGAGTAACTATTTTTGGCCTCTTCTTGACAGAAATCATGGCCATAAGCCTCGAAATCATGGCTATAAGCAACATCTATTCTTTACAGGGGAAAAAACAACAGGTTTTTATTACTAAATAAACATGGCAAAATTTTACTATGAAATTATTGTCTCTCAAAAGAAAATTGATTATACATAATCAGCTAACTTATAGACGTCCCTTATTAATTTTAATGCAGTATTTATTCCCTTATGATAACAATATATATTATAATTTCATGCAGTACAAATGAAGCAATATTTTGTAAAGAATGCATTCAGTCTTTATTTTTCAAATGCAATCGCTGTAAACACAACACGATCACTGCCTTTGAATGGAAAAGTTTAGCGAAATGTATTAAAGTATTATTGAAGCTTATTCTGTCGAGAATACGAATGAATCTTCCAATCTTGCTTTGTTTCCGCTTGGATAAATATAAATACTCGACTTTTAAATGCAAGATGTAAAGCTTCGTTTGCTTTAAGACGTGGAAAACAATGGATATGTTTCGAATGCGCCATTTGAACGAGAGCATTCGGAAAATTTCACAATTAATGATATATGCCAGTGTTTTAATTGTTGACAGAAGAATTGTTGATGCCAAGAGAAAGAACGGTGTTGAAGATTTCAAAGATACGATCAATAAGGATTGAGTCAAATGTAAAAGAAGGATTCAAGAGTTTGTTGGAAGTCTTTTGAAGCAGGTAATCTTTTCGATGTCAGCCTTCGGCATTTTTTCTTTCATTGTTTGTTCACTCAAATGATTCGCTTTGTTCAGACCTGACTATTGCACGTCTTTGTTTTCATTATTATTTCTTTTCGATATTATTCTGTGAATACATATATAACCTGAGAAAAGTTTAAAGTTGCGATTTCATAGCGTGTCTGCTAAAAGCGTAAAACATTTTATTTTCACGAGTACAATATGCGTATCTTCGGTAATATGAAGTAAAGTTAAGAATTTTCTGCGAAATAATGTGAAAGGCCCCTCTCGTGATTTAGTTTGTTTTTCTTTGGTAATACAAAGAAGAAGCAGCACTTTTGATCTTTCAATACAAATATAAATTTATTTAGACGTAAGAGGTATAGAATCAATATTTACAGAACTATATTTATAATTAACTTTAACATACCTGTCTTTAAAATATCAAAGTACAATTCTACTATACAGTGCAGCTACGGCATATATTCAGCAGCTGTTGCATATTTACCCGTCCGTGCATATAATCTCGTCTAAACCTTAATTGATTCATTCCTTTGACAATCACCAGAGCAAGATGTATACATTTTCCCTTGACACCTGTTCCCACAAGCGACCGAGCCTTAAAATCGCTAAACACTGGTAGTTCGGTCCGGGGTTCGAATTCCAGCGGACGGGCTCGCTGCAAGGGCGTTTTTGTAGTTCTTCTCATGTATAATTGCATACGAGCAGGTTTCTCTTAGAAAGTCCTCTTCGTATGCCTCACTTCCTTTAGGCAGATAGCCGGCGAGTGCTTTGACATAAATAAATAAATCCCCTGATCTATGAGAGGGGAGGGTAGTATGACACTACAGCAGTGGTTCTGAAGCTATTTTGCTGCATGCACAAGATCATCCTTCCCCGCTTACTCAACAGCGGCCGAGCTGTAAAATGGCTAATCAGTAGTAGTTTTGTTCGAAGTTCAAATCTCGACGAACAAGCTGCCTTCAGGGCGTTTTTGTGAATTTCTCGATATGTAACGAGTACACGACCCCATTTCACTTAGAAATTGCTCCACGAAGTCAGGTCTGCCCTTAGGCAAATAGTCCTAGAGGGCTTTGTCTAAATCAAATGAACAAATCATATAAAAATTCTCGTTCTTTTCCAAAATAGAAAAACACACATACATTTATTTTTAACATATTTTTATAAGTTAATAGCAAAACGTTATAGAAAATATTGATGAATACCAAAAATTAAAAATTAAATAAAAGTAGACTTTTATATTCACACACGAAAACTAAAAAAAGTTAAATAAAAGGAGAAGTGAATTTTGCCACCCAGTAAGAGTATAAAATTCCCCTCAGAGGGACTTACTCTCTTGTCGAGAACCTTACTCTATAGTAACTAAGATTAAATACATAAAAGCGAAATGTTTGCTCATATTGGTTGCAGATTTGCATTTGCTAAAGTATAAAATACAAATCGAGTGCCAGTATTAATAGCCCATTGCTTAACAAATATGAAAATACGGTCCTGTGATGAAAATCCCAGCTTAACAAAGGACTCTGCAAAGCAGTCCACTGAAAAAGAACCTTAAACGAAAAGGGACACTTCTCCATCCTCCAGCAGGTCCCTTCTGGAACTTTTCCTTCAGGGTAGTAAGTAACTTAAATTTGTAGAACCTTCCAATATTGTATGACTGAATTCAGAATTATTTTAATCCAATCCTAGCAAACGTTTTTAAATCTCTATTATCCTAATTTTTCCATTTTCGCTATTATTTCTGCTAATAGATGACGTTACTCTCTCATCTCTTTTGACTTCCTTAGGCTATAAATATGTTCGTAACGTGTTTTTTTCAGTTGTAGATTTCTTTGCTGCTGATGAAGAGGGACTTCGTTCGACTTCGAAATTGATGAATTTTATATGCTAAAAGTCAACTCTTAACACAGGTTTTTTTGCTTCACTTTTATGACGAATTTACAAATTTGAGTAGTGAGTGCGAAGAGCTCGTAAGTCGCATATGGAGACACAAAGATTACGTAAATTCTCCAAGCATTACCATACTGTTAGAGCTTAGATTTAGCTCTATCAGCCATCTTTTAAGGCTCATGGTGGACATTCGTGTGCGGATAACACGTATGATGGTTGATAGCGATGAATCAGAAGCTGTGACACTTAATCTCACAATCACTCTGTCCTCCCGATCTGTTGTGCCTTAGGTCTACCGCTACCATGTGACGCTGAAATCTGCCACTGTCCACCCATTCTTGCTAGCATCTATTAATCTCAGCATTACTTCAACTCATATGACGAGCGATTCTCAGATTTGCCCAACCTGTCCCTTTTAATCCAATAACGAGCCTTCATTCAAACTCTGACAGTTGCTCGTAATGTAATCGAATCCTCCAGCGAGACACTTTTCCGGTAGTTGAAAGGTGTCCTAAATAGCAATGCAGTAGAAATTTTTAACAACAGTTCAAGAACAGCTGTTTATATGCATCTTCTCCGATGCGCTGGAGATCGCACTATTTATTCATTGGACACCAAATTTTATTCATTTGCATACTTGGTCAGAACATTTATGCAGAGAAATTTCAAAGCAATCGGCCGATTTCTTCTTGGTGCATCGATTTTTTTTTTGTTATAGGGTGTATCTGCGAACTTTATTTGGACTAAACCTAAATTCCGAATCTTGGAAAATGGAATCAAGTAAATTTTATAAAAAATGAAATAAATAATAAATATATACGAAACTCACATAACAATTGAAGAGGTAAAATTTTGAGAGCTTATTTTTTAAAACTGCTTTTGCGCTTTTCACAAAAGTGCAAAATTTTGAGTTATAAAATGTCATAGAATCTAAGGCTAAATTTGAGACATAGAATCTAAGGTTACTGATCTTATAGCTATGAAAATGAAGTTTTACATTTTGCGTCAGACATTTTAATGATCCACATAAATTCAACATTTTTTATGAATAACGCTCAGGGGTCTCGTCTAACAAATCTTTTAATTAAACTTCGTGAAGCCTAAAACACTGAGTGAATAAATTGACCAGATAAACGACCTAAAATGAGTCCCATAAATGTATTGAATACCCCTGCGAGAGCTGTTACGCGGAAAACTTTTCTTGTTAGAATTTTAACTTTAAGGATGAAGTGGAGCATAAATCTCAGAACTTTAAGTAGTCACCTGAATAATAACAAGTAATCGGTATATCGTATACTGTTAAGACTCTTAAGCTTTCAAAAGTAAGAACGTGAAAAATCAAATGTTCTCCAGATGTGATCCAAATCACGAATCTTTCAGCTGTTAAATGGACATACTATCTACTCACACCATAAGCGTACAGACGGAGACGATATTTTCTTACATTTCCCCTCAAATATGCCAACCAAGGAGGTAAAAATTTCTTCATCGCCCAAATTCATTATTGTCCCCGACATTTTTATTTCAGGTACCACTGTATGGTATATTAGGCTTCACGGAGAATAAAATGTGGAAACTTTAACACTTGTTTAAACTTCCTTGTTCCCTTCAAAAACAGGAGTATAAATTTCAGTAACAAAAAGAAACGATAAACCTTAGCTAAAATGTTTGTTACGCAGGACTGTTTCTTACAGGTGAAAATTAAAAATAATATTTACGTTATTTCGATAGCTCGGACATTTAAATGAATAAAAGACCTAGTTTGACTTTCGATTACTAACTGTTCCAGCAATTGTGATTCTGATGCTATTCTTTAGCGTGTAAAATGCTTACTAACCAGTCCACAGATCAGAAGCTTCTCTTCTCAGGCTATCATGCTTCTGGGTAATTGTAGGAGTAATCTAACTAAATTACATTTTGCTCGATATTTAAACTCAGACTATTTTTCTTCATTTTGGTAAAGGCAAGCGGAATAAGCTGAAGGCGTACACTGCGAAAACAAAAGTAGACAGTTCTATATCTCCCGTTCTACTGGGCCGATTGACAAAATTCAAATTGCGTTTTTCATGCCTCCAAAGCGCGGCTTACGATAAATATCAGATTCATATCAAATATCAGATTGTTCTAACATAGGTATTTTGACACAAAATCTGACATTTTCTGAAATAACATACCAATGTTTTTTTTTCCATATTTCGATTCTGCAACTCAAATTATGCCTAGATATGAAATTTTGCAATTTTTTATGAGGAATTTGTGGAGAAATTTAAAAATATATCTTGGAGCAATTTTTTTTTCAGTTTGCGCCAATAATAATTCACTTCTTAATTTCTGGAAACATATTTTCCTTTCTTTGTTTCCTTGTACAGGAGCTGAAAGAAAGTCATCGTTCATAGGTTTAAATAATTTTAACAAAGTGCGTAAACTACATTTGGCGTTACTATCGCTTATAACAAATATGCCAAATTTCAAAACGCGCCAATATGTAAATTCACGTATATCTTAGGAAATTTTGAATAAAAAACTAAATTTCTAAGGTATGCTTAGAAATACATTTACTTTAAGACGTAATTTAAATCGTAGAAATTTTATAGGTTGTAATTAAAAAGATTTTTCGAAAATTTAAAAAATATTATTTAAAAATACAAATTTTAAAAATAAATCATAAACGATGGATGAATTTTATTCAGAATGAACCTAAATTTTGAAATGTGAAAGGAAGAATAAAAAAAGAGATATTAATAAAAACATACCAAATTCAATTAACATGGAGGCACTAAAATTTTGAGAGCTAATTGTTTAAAAACTACTCGTGAGATTTTTACAAAACTTGGCACTTTCGCATAATTTAAATCGTAGAATCCAAATATGGAAAAAAATTGTTATTTCAGAAAAAGTCCATTTTTGTTTCAAAATACCTATGTTGGAACAATGCTATGTATAAATCTAATATATATTTTGAGACAAGAAAATCCCAATTTGAATTCCGTCAATCGGCCCAGTAGAACAGGAGATATAGAACTATCTCATCTTTTTTTTCCGAAGTCTACAAAAAAAATTAAAGGGGAAAAAAAAGAAATAATATTTCAGATTTTAACGGCCGCCCTAAAGCGTTTTTAAGTTTTTAGGCTCTCGCTGAGTTCGCAATCTACATGTCTGCTCTTTCACTTTCTCCTCCTATCTCTCTTTTTTCCCATTTTTGTGTCTTTTTAGCTTTATTTTTACATTTTTTCAGTTTTTTCTCAGTTCATCATATCAATATTCAGTTTCCTCAGTTAGATGGATAATAAAAAATGTTTTTGCTTTATTATTATTAACTTTTCATTCGTTTACCTTATTCAATAAATATTATGTTTTTTGTACTTATGCCCCATAGAATTCAATTCAATAGCAAGATCACAAAATATTTAAAAACAATATATCTTTACGATTCTCGATTGAATGTTAGAGAGCATCATAATTAGATTTATAGTCACTATTATTGCCTTGAAAACTAAAATAGTTATAAAAAAGGAGAAGTATATAATGATTTTAATTAGTCCAGCTAGTGTAATTTCCTAAAAATATTGAATATCTCTAATTAGATATCGCATGATTTTAATGCATGTTTATGCATGTTTAATGCACCAAACACCTTAAAAAGTAGAACAAAATATTAAAAACTGTATTTATCCCTTTTAAACCGCTAGTTTATTATCTAGTAACATACCAGATTAAATTTGAAAGTATCTTAAGTTTTACTAAATGGCAACACGCTGGCATGTGAAAGATAAAAGTAGTTTATTTCCGGCAGTAGCAAAACACGTTGCTTTCATAGAGCCAAGTTTGTTAACAAATATTTAAAGATAAATATGTTAAAAATTGCATTTTCAAGTTCTCTACGTTTTCAAATTCTCTACACTTTTGGCTTTCTAAAAATACCATACTTTAATCTCTATGAAAATTAGAGCTATAGAAAATCTAGTTTTAATTTATCATTGAATAATTTGATAAATGAAGATTTTTACATAAAAATGCGTTTTTCTCCAAATGTGATTTTTTACATTTTTCTGAATGGCAATAGTTTCGGGTGCTGAAGATAAAAATGTTTTATTTCAAACAGTGTTGCCACTTCTCGCTTCCAAATCTTTCAGTTTGTTAAGCAAAAATTCATTAATTGAAGATTCACAAAATAGAAAATAAACACTAAAACAAATTCAATCTTTCTAGTGCACATGTTTGGATGGAGCACTACGTAATTAAAATTTAATTGCTCTAGGTACTCTAGTTTATTCGCAATGCGAGGAACATAACATATACACATGCAGACTTTTCATTATTAATTAAAAAATAATAATACAGGTCTATAACATTTTGTGGCAAAAATTTGGAAAGGGAGTCAGCCATCTAAAGTGAACCGGCATTTATAGTGACGGGCCGCAAAATTCCGTTTCGAGATTAATAGTCCCTTAAGGGCTAAAGAATTAAAAAAATAAAGAGTTAACTAAAATAAATCTTCTAAATGGTTCTTGTTTGTTAAATCTATCCTATAAAGTATTTTATCATTAAAAGGCACGTTTTTACTTTAATGAACTATTTTGGGTTGATAACTCTACTGTGCGAACAGAATGCTCTTTTTTCAAATAATTTTTTCTCTTCCCGAATCTGTTAATAATAGATTATCAACTGCATAAAATGAAATAAAAATCCAGTTCAAAATTCCATCCATAAGTTGATTATATTTTAAATAAAGAAAGATGAAATCTAATGATGATGTGTTGGTAATCCTTTTGGCAAATTCCTTGATATTAGGTGAAAAATGTTAGTCTTAAACCTTCATAGGTACTCCGTAGATCATTGTTTTATGCTTACATATTCTAATGGCTATATATTCAATTACCTATTTTGTAGAGAGATAGCACATGTGTGCGTTGCTTTAAACCTTTCGCGACGGGAAGCTCAAAAACGCGCTTATCGCTGAGGCCGGCAGTGTCTTTCGCTAGTGTCTGTCCAGGAGCGGAAGGTTTCTTACCACGAAGCCTAAACCCATGATGAAGCAAGAAACGCACTCATTTCCCGGCCGGCACGCTGGAGTGCCAGAGCCTTTTCTTGTGATATAAATATTCGCGTTTCTATATCCCTTCGAATCCTTTTTGGATTCTTTTTTTTGTTACTATGTAGAATCTTTTAGGGTTACTATGTGAGGCTCTATTACGTTTTGCATTGCTTTTATTTAGCAAAAGCCTTCAGTTTACTTATATACATTATACGACTTCAGTTTATTATGGAGAGCAAGCGTTTCTTATCAGATAAATGATAAATGAGCCAATTAGGGATATGAATGATAGTGTCGATTCATTTCGGAAAGAGTTAGAAAGCGGTATTTCTAGAGATTGTCATATGGACATTGTCACAGACTGAGCTCACTGAGTGTCTATCTTCCAAATCGCGTGAAAGACATCACTTTTTGTAAACAGACTTTCTTGTATTTTTTTCCAATAATTTAAAAGTTTATTAATGTGTTTTACCAATTAGAACTTTGTAATAATTTGAATAGCGCTTCCGAAAATTATTTCTCAAAGTGAGCAATTTTTTTATATAGTTTCAAGTAAAGTAAAGGAAAAAGATATTTAAACGCTAATTTTAACATAAAGCTTAGAGCCGTTATATAAGCATGTCGTTCGGAAACTTTCTTTGCCCCTTATGTTTATATAATCAAAAACCACATGTATGTGAGTTATGCTACTCTCATTTTAGGTAGGAGATCAAATCTACGTGTATCTGAAACCTTATGGACATACAATGTCATCTTGTGCCAAAAGTTATAGTTTTTAAAACGTTCCAGGACACTGGTACAAATGTATGACGGCCTCGGGTGAATGGGAAAACGCTCTGGCACTCCAGTTTATCGGCCGAGAAATGAGTGCTTTTGTTGCTGGCACGTTACGTACAGTCGTTGCGAAATAGTTAATCTATTGGCCTAATTTGATATACTTCGCACCACTGCAGTTTTATGCAAACTTTGAAGACCACAAGAGCAACTTGCTTGAACAGATAGAGGCTCTATACCCACCAGACATAACAGTATAATTTTCAAAATGATTTCAGCAATGCTTAAATGGATAGCAATAAGCTGAGAATTGTTACGTGTATTGAAATTTTTAAAACTGAATGAGTCTTTATACTTCGTCACTACTTCAACAAATGCTTCTGTAAATAATGAGTTTTCACCATTGCGTCAAAATTTAAATGCATAAAGCATTTTCGCTTTGCCCATTGCGTTTCTTTGTGATGTAAACGGTAACACGTCCGACTAACCATCGCAAGATCCACGATCTTCTCAAGATTCTTTCTCGAAATAAATATCTAATATCTCTACAGTTCTACTAACATCTCTACTATCATTTTCTTCAATGAATACGCTTATCAGTTTCTGAAGTTTTGTGATAACAAATACGATTTTCCCTAAAATTTGCATGCAATGTATTGCGAACTTCCTACATCGAGCTTTGTAGGTGGTACTCAATGTCGCTGGTACATTTTGTGATTCTATAACAAGTTATTTGACTGCTTCTTAAAGTAATTGAAATTAGTCACGGTAGGCAAGTCATAAACAGAAAAGAAGAAAGCTCAAGTTTTAAGAGGTGTTGGAAACCAAAATTTTTCAAAAAATGGGGATTTGAGATTTTTGCATTTTCAAATTCTTTGCACTTTTAGCTTTTTAAAAATACCATACTTTAATGTCTATGAAAACTAGAACTATAGAAAATCAAGTTTTTATTTATTATCTAATACTTTGATAAATGAGGTTTCCTCCGAATATGATTTTCTTCATACTCGATGTACCTTTTCTCAGGAACTGCTGCTCACAGGTATGTTAAGTTTTATGGCTTATTAATTATGTTTCCTAACATTTACTAAAATGAGTTTTTGTTATAAAACATGGCAAATTTTAGCAATTATTTTTTCATCAGAAAAGTGCTAAATTTTACTTTGCCTAACGTAAAATTCTATAAATTACTTTAAAAACCAAAATGTCTCAAAAACTCATTTCAGTATAACCGGAAAGATGTACTTTAATTGCACAATTAATTTCAAACGTGTATCTGCAGCAAGTTTTAAGAAATTATCCATTGAAAATGGCGAATTTAACACTGTCTGTGCACGGTTTTCCGACTTTATTTAATAATGCCGTTCATCGATAATATGGGCATTTACTTATCTATTAACTTTTGCCTCAAAGTACTAAAGTCCAGCAAGTCTCGACCAGTATGAATTGACGTAATTTTATTTGCGTAGGCGCGGTGGAAATTAAGTGCAGAGCATTATGCGCCATTTGATCTAAAAAGCGATCTCCTGAAGCTGGCTTGGCAAGAGGTCGGCGGGAAGCCTCTCAGCTCAACGGGGGGTATCAACTTTGCTCTTAATGTTCTGATCCGTAACTAATGCAAAAAGCGGCTTGCCCTTTTCCTCGGAAAGAGCCGGCATTAATGTTTTGTTTGTTTTATTGATCGGAATTTCCAGGATAGGATGCCGCCACACCATCGACATTAGGCGATTATGTAGAGCAATAAGAGCAAGGTAGTGGTAGCGCTGGTTGCTTTGACAGCTGACAGTAATGTTGAAGGGAAAAAATGCCCTATTTAGAAACATCAAACTTGAGAGTGTTTTGAAATAATAAGTATGTAAATTCTTTTCCCTTACGACGTCTTAAAGTCATATTTTGCTTTAAGGGTGCATCTCGAGTAATTTATGCGCAGAAGACTTCTCCTTCCATATAGTTCCCAAAAACAGAAAACGGAGGAATGTACTCGCTGAATGTGCTTACTCATTCATTTGTCTTTAAAAGGAAAATGTTTTATATCAAATAGGTAGAGGTCGTGGTGGAAACGGGTGTGTGGATAAATTCGTGAGGAATAAACTAACGTAGATTTAGTTTATTACCAATTAAATTAATGGATATTCAAATACGGTTATTCACATATTTTTCTTAATTAATTTTCTTTAAACAGATTTAATCTAAAGTTAATTAAGAAGAATCTAAGTTACTAATCTAACTAATCTAAGGATTAAGAGAACTAATCTAAGTTAATTAGTTAATCTAAGTTAGATTAGAGGAACTATTCTAAGTTGATTAAGAAGAATAAAAACATTTATAAATTAAGTTATAAAGATTTTTATAAATTATTTCCTTTAATAAAATTCTTTCGACTGTTAAAATACCGTTCCCTTTCCAATAATTTAGTGAAGAAATCGAAATGTATTACATATGTACAAATATAAAAAGCTTAACGCTGTTTCCCTAGTTTAGATACTGCAAATTATACTTCAGGATAGCTTCGCTATTATTTGAATTATTTGCGTGGAGAAAAGCCCATTTTTATCAACAAAAAAATTGGCTTGGTGCGTATACGCAGTTCGAAACGTAGAACCGTAACTTCTTAATAAACCCCTATAAAGTAATTGAATAAATTTGACAAATATAATTCTTTTTTAATTTATCACCAACAAAAACCCAAGAACTAGCTGGTTACTTAGAACTGTAATCAGTATCTTCAAAATGTAACTTTCTGTGATATTTTTGTGAATTACATTAACCAGTCGTGTGAAATGTCTGGGAAAAGCCAACAAAAAATTACTAAACTTACACTCAGTTTATTTTATATGAAATCCCTGGATAATATAAAATTTTAAAAAAATATAAATATGTAGCAAAACTTCCTTGCATTCAATACTGTTGAGTTAAATCTAAAATAATTTAGTATTTTGATTAATAGGCAATTTATATTCAATTGCCGAGAAGGAAATAAATGCATTTCTGAGACCCTCTTGCGATCTGTATGTAACTCAGACCTCTGAAGAACAGTAGATACATTTACGCTGTTATTAAGCCTTCCAACCGGGATAATGTTTGATGACATTGACAAGGGCACGGTTTCGAATCCCTGAGAAGGCATAGGTCTTTGTAAATGTATAGGGTCTGTGAGGCAAGAGGCACTGTAAATATACGACGAACCGAAAGCCCTTTAGACATTGGGGGTAGTTAAAGAGGAGTGGGAGATCCTCGCACCCGTACCCCCCCCGGGGATGTTCTTAATCAAAATTGGGGGCGGAACTCAGCAAAGTCGTACTGTCGCCTGTATAGCGCTGATGGCTCTTGCCAAAGACTGATGCAATCTTGCTCTCCTTGCCACGACGCATTTCGTTGGCTTGTTCTGATGTTTCTGTCAGACAAATGATATAAGTCACAACAACGAGGCTGTTATCATACATTATAAGGTAATTGTAATAATAATAAATAACCTGCTATTAATATTGCACTGTAATGGTTAAGATGCTACTCTGCTATTTTCACAGTAAGTATAGAAAGTATTGAGCTCATTGTTTGGATTAATTAAAAAGAATATTAAAAAATTCTGATGTGGACATCACATAACTTCCACAGCCTATTAAATTACGTACATTTTTTGCTGCACTTCATTTAAACTTATTTCCTCCAATTACTCTAACTTAACTAAACGATCCCAAGTGGGCAAAGCAAGTGGAAAATGACATAAGGAATTGAAAGTTTGGAATTAAATATTCAGGTCAGTTTTTGTAGTCCAGAAATCAAACTTCTTAGAATTTTATTTTTTCATAAAGATATAAAAATTTCCCAAATATAAGTATAGCAACCGGGAGACAGCATTAAAAATTATAGAGTTCATTACTTTTTGAAAACTAATTTTTTTTTATTTGACATTGCCAAACATGAATATTTCGGTCATTTAAAACACTTCTGTGATTGAAAGTATAAGAATACGACAAACGTACGTCTGGTAATTCCAATTGCATTAAAGAAGGTTATAGGTTATTCAATTATGGCAAAGCACAAGAGGGCTATCTGCCTAAGAGGAGGGATGCCTTCGTGGAGGACTTTCTAAGGGAAACTGGCTCGTATACACGTTACACATGGGGAAAACCACGAAAACGCCCATGCAGCCAGCCCGTTCGCGGGATTCGAACCTTGGACCGAACTACCAGTGTTCAGCGTCTTTACCGCTCGGCCGCTGGTGGGCCTATTGCATTAAAGAAAAAGAAGTGCACAATTAGATATTATGTCAATTCCATGCACAAAATTTCAAATTCTACAGCTAATCGTTCTTGATTTATGCGAGATACATACATATATGCATATGTACGTACAGATATCACGAGTAAATCCCATCTGAATCCATTTTAAATCCATTTTACAATACGTTTTGGAAAACAGACTTTTTATTTTGCCCGACTGTGAAGAATAACATCATGCAAAAAACAAATCGTTCAAATTAATTCGCGAACTGTGAAGATAGATTTTGCCATTGAAATATGATACCCGAAAATTTTCGTGATCACAATACTTCCTTTACTTCTGACGAGGAAGTAAAAATAGATCCCAAAATGTTTAGGTAAAAGATAAAACTCAACGTCAGTTGTTAGAAACACTTTTTATTATTTGGAGCTTATATTTTCAAATATTCATACAAACTGATTTGATGGATGTACTGTAAAATAAATACATTTTATTTTCCATCAGTATTATATATTATTAAAAATGTCACGTAGGTATCTAAATTATTAAAAACTGCTCTTATTTCTTAAAAGTAACTCATTTTAAGCAGTCGCGGATTAAATTTACGAAATTTAAAACATTTAAACCAAATACAATACTTTGAGAAATGATTATTCTTTTTGACATATGGAAATTAAATTTAATATCCTGTATTTCAAAAAATGGCTTTTCGTGGTTGCTAAATGCGAAGTAGGTAACGGTTAAACGTTTGGTTAGACTTCACAGTTTCCAAAACTTGAATTCACTAAAAATGATTGAATTTATTCGCCAGGTAGCACTAGAAATGTGCCAGTTCTCTGAGTGTTGCAAAAAATAAATCTTAATTTAAGTTGTACAGAAAAACTGCATTCGTTAGAGATTAATCATCTCAATCATTGCTAATATTCGTCTATCTCATGGTTACTTCCTTATTACGTATAGTGACTATTGAGAATGAATTGCTAAGTAATAGACGTATCTTACTAAATCTCGACATGTATTCTTGCTCCTCGCCAAGCATACGTACAACAGTATTGTGCTACATTTTTGCGGTCACCACATAGCCTATATTAGCCTGATGTTTCATTTTTTCTAAGGCTTTCGAATTCACATTGATTTTTACTTCCTTGTACTAAGTAACGGAAGTATTGCAATAGCGAACATTTTCGGGTGTCATATTTCAACGAAAATGTCCATTTTGACCGCTATCGAAAGCAATTTAAAGATGTTTTTGCGTTACATCTGTACGTAATGAAAGAACAAAGGACTTTTTTTCCTCAAACGGGTTGGAAAAAGGATTTAAAAGGGATTTAGAGGAGATTTTTTTTCCTGACGTCTGTACGTACTTACGTAGGTACGTATGTATGAATGTATCTCCTATAACTAAGAAAAACGTAGCCTCAGAGAGTTGAAATTTTGATTGGAGGGATTGCTATAATATATAGTTGTGCACCACCCTTTCTGGTTGCAATCGCCAGCACCAAAAGTATATATCAGTAAAGATATGAAATAAGAAATTTAGAACCAATTTTACAAACTCATAACCATTTTAGACTTAAGAACGAAATTCGAAATTTATAAGCAATGAATTTCCAAAAATCCTACATACGTGCAAAAAAAAATTTAATAAATGTTAAAAATTAAATA
>KK117454.1:32695-67932 GCA_000611955.2 Stegodyphus mimosarum | reverse complement strand
ATATATATATATACCCCATCTCTTACTTGATCTCTTACTTGACTCCATCAGCTCAGTTGGTATTGTAATCGCAAAAAATTTCGGGTATCATATTTCAACGAAAATAGCCATTTTGGCCGCTGTCGAATGCAATTTAACGATATTTTTGCGTGACATCTGTAACAAAAGGACAGAACAAAAGATCCTTTTCCCCAAAAAAGTTAGAAACTGATTTCAAATGGATTGTGAAGAGATTTTTTTTTTGCGGCGTCTGTGCGTACGTACGTATGTATGTATGTATCTCGCATAACTCAAAAACGAGTAGCCTCAGAAAGTTGGCATTTTATATCTAGGACTGCTATAACATGTAGATGTGCACCTCCTGTTTTGGTGACAATCGGTCGCCCCAAAAGCATATAAAGGCATGCATATACATGTATCCATTCTGTTACTCAGATCAGTGAGTTCAGGTTCATTATTCTTACATGACTGCTCCTTTTCGGCTTTAAAAATGATTAAATTATGTTGTTCTTTTCTTCAGGTTAAGGTATTTATGCTTTTAGTTAACCTGCCTGTTACAGTTATAGAATTGTCAACAATTTAAAAGTTGTTTAAGTGCGAGTAAGCCTAATGTTTCTTATCATAGCAGCCATATTTGTTTGCATTTGAAACTTAACAAAATAGTGGATTTAGTACCAATCTAGAGAATCAACTAAGCTTCGCAACAACAAAGTAATTTATTCTTTTGCTATTGCCAAATAAATTACTCTTAATCTATTCTGGAATTGCCATTTCAGTTATTGAATTATCCCTTATACAAGTATAGCATAACGTCCACAACAAATGAAGTCAGTTTCTATACCTTCAGTGTCTTACCAAAAGTAAACTTTCAATTTTGTGCACTGAAAAATCAACCTTCTTGCCCGCTGGACGAATTGCTTGTTTTTGCATAGAAACTGTAATTTTAATTGTAAAAAAAAATAATTGTTTTGATTGTATTTGCTGTTTATGTTTTCCTATATTTTTTAATTTTTAATATAGGTATTTTGAGGTTTCATATATTTTTGCTTTGTAGCGAATTGAGAATTGAATTAATTGAATGAGCGATATATCTCTTATAAAATGCGAGGAAATACGTTTAAATGAAAGGCAGGAAAAATGCGCTTAATTTAATACTCCGTATAAGGAAGTCATGTGGCGTACACATCAGATTTTCAAAAATAAATTCTTGCTTTTTTTAATATTTTTTAATCAGTCTTTAACTTACGCAACAAAGAGGTGGGAGCCTTATCATTTTTTAAAGAGGTCTTTTACTTGAAGAGGACCATTTGAAAATGGCCACAATATGAAACTTTACGTTAATGAAAAAATGATTGGTAGCTGGAATGTTAAAAATTGTAAAAAGAAGGGTCACCGTGATGGAATTGGTTCCGTGGTTCCAGAACTTCGTTCGTCACTGCTATTAGATTTATGTGTTCTTAGGCGGAGGAATTGACGTCTATCAAAAGGTGAAACAGATAGCTTAATACCTGCGAAAATGCTGCAATTGGCTTTAACATTTACATGCGGGGAGGGTGTTCCCTAAATCCGATGCAGAAATTCAATGAACGAATAGAGAAAATTTCAATGAGCCAATAAAACAGTTGAAATCGATGAACATTTGTCCGTTCAACCTAAGAACAACAGCAGAGGATTTTCAGAAGGATATGCCAGGACGATGGTGAATGCTTTGTCATTCAAATCTTGAACAGAGGTGCTGGTACAGTTCTGGAAAGGATAATTCAACATTTGCAAATTGGACCAGCGATTTATTCAGCGATGCAGTGCTGAAAGGGATATGAAATGGTGCAAATTGAGGAGGCTGGTTACAGTTACTTTACGGCAAAACATACGTACAGTTTCATACAGGGTTAACTGTATAAAACTGAACAAGAGAGCTAAACTTTAGGAGGTGATAGCAAGCAGCTATTTGAGCAATATTCGTCATAGATTGTATGGTGGAACGCAAGCGGTGAGAAGTTAAAGGGTAGTTTTCTATGTTACATTTAAAGAATTAACACAAGAATGAGAGGAGGTTCTTCAGAAGCCAACTGTAATGGAGGTTCACACCCGCGCGATAGGGACTGACGCGCATTTGCTAAGACACCAGGCATTTCCCGAGTAACGCCGCCAACAACGGCAAACTTGACAATTATATCCATATTCGTTTCAATGGGGCATTCGCAGATTAGGTTTTTCATATGGCCCCACAGAAAAAAGTCCAAACACGAGAGATTCGGTGATCTTGTTGGCCAAGCTATGGGACCATCTCGACCAATTCACCTACCTGGAAATTTCTTGGATCATATAGCCAGCCATCGTCTCGGCAGCCCACGTTAAAAAAAAAAGCGCTGGGTGTCAGGAGGGACTCTTTTATACTATATACAATGCCACCTAACGGCTCGTCGTTTGCGTTCCAATTATTGACGAATATTGCTCATATAGCTGCCTGTTATCACCTCCTAAAGTTTTGCGCACTTGTTCAGATTCGAACTGCAGACACAATAAAAAGTGTTCATACCCACAATGTGGGGTTTACCCACAATAGACAAGTGGTGTAATAAAATACAACGTTAAAATCATCAAAATCTTTTAGTCATTTAAAAGACAAAGATTGATTAAATTCCTTTTCACTTTTTCAATTTTAAATCTGGTACATTAATTTTTAAAAAAAATAGACCAACGTCTATAGTACAGAATCGTTATAGGCGTTATCATTTATAGTAGTTATTGTTTTACCAGCTTTTATAGTAGTTATCGATATCATCAATTGTCGCAGTATACTTTAATACTAAATTAGTTACCACATTTTCAAATATTGAAGAGTTAATTAGTGTAAGTAATGAAAACAATTACGAAATTTTTCTTTCTGTAAAGCATTTACGACGTTGCGATTTCTCTTTTCCTAGCTAATTAGGCTTTGTGGGTGATCACTGGCCTTTTGCTTCATTTGAATTTTTGTGTTCTTGGAAGTTCGTAACATAGAGAATGACTACTACAGTCATCAAACACAAAGGAACTGATAAGAAAGTAGGAGATTTATAAAGCTTTTGTTACGTTCAACTAGGAAAATTAACTAAAAAGATAAACTGCAAACTGAAAATTTCAGGTTACTTTCAAGCACCTCGAAGTGCTAGCCAGAAAAGTTTCATAAAGTTAACACAATGCTTAAAAATTTTACAAACATGAAAATAATCCTAAAATTTAAAACATTCGGAGTGTTATCTTCATACGCTGTTGGTTATAAAGAATTAGAGCTATGGAATATATAATCTTTTATTTTACCCCAGCTCTTAAAAACAGTGAAGACAAATGTCAGAAGACAAATGTCAGAAAACAATTTATTGCATATTCAAAACCTAGCTATGCATTTAAATCAATAGATCGCTTGAGCACGAGATTTGCAACAGATAGTTTCCATTTTTCATTCCTCAAGATTTTGCTTTGTCAAGATACAAAATATGCTTGCGGAAAACAAGAAACACCTCTTCGAGATTTTTAATAAAATTTTAGATCTTATTAATTTTCATTTTTATTTAAGGAATAACATTCTTGAAAAAGGCTTTCAAAATCGTGCTTTGGCATGAGGCAACTTACCAAATTTATACAGAATAGTTACATGCTTAAAACAGTAGCTCTTTTGCTTAGCAGATAAGCAGTTAATCTTGGTTAGTTTGGTTTATTTAATTACGGCAAAGTACTGAGGCTACCTGCTTAAGGAAAGAAATAGCTTCGTGAAGGACTTTCTAAGGGAAACTCTGGCTTGTATACCCATTACACACGGGGAAAACCACGGAAAAGCCCATTCAGCCAACCCGTTCGTCGGGATTGGAACTCCGGCTAGAACTGCCAATGCTCAGCGACTTTACCGCTCAGCAATTGATCTATTAGCTAAAGGAAAATTATGTACAAATTATATGTATAAAACCTGTCTTGTTTCTAAACCTGCCCTAGATTTTCGTAAATTGATAACTGATTATCTCATGCATCTCCTTTAAATTTATCCATTTATCTCGTATTCAGTTCTCCAATTTAACTCAAATTCATTCTCCTATTTTCTTCTACTTTTTCATTAATGCATTAAATTTATGAGTCTCATTTAAGTATTATTAAGTATTTATCCCGCCTTTTTGGCATGCCTTCGTGGTGTAGTGGCCAGCACGCTCGACGCGTATTCGAGAGGTCTGTGGTTCGAGTCGAAGCGAGGGCATTGTTCCTTTTCCATATCTCCTGTTTCGAAATAACCTAATGACTCTACAAGTGGCACCCGAACTAAAAAAGGTGGTGGATGATGATCCTCCACTATCAGGTTTTGGCGATTGGGCCACCAAAATTACAGTCGCCATTTAAAAGGCGGTGTATGTAAGGTATTTCTCCCTTCTTCTTGGCATGCCTTCGTGGTGTAATGGTCAGGATGATCCATGCGTATTCAAGAAGTCCGTGGTTCGAGTCCCGACGAGGGCGTTGCTCATTTTCCATGTCTCCTGCTTCGAAATAACCTAATGATTCTACAGTATGAGTCTCAAACTATTAGATTCTCAGATGTACGTAGTTCTTACACATGCTATGTATTTAAAAATGTTCTGAAATGTGTCGACTCATTAAGAAACGTATCAAAGTTGCACCACACTATCACTTGTATTTAGTATACCAATAGCAGTGTATTCAGTAGCACTGATCAAGAATACCATAAAATGTAACGATACTAGTGATAAATAATTTTTCTGTTTATAAGAAATACACTGATTGATTATGATTATGAAAGAATTTTCATTAATTCACTCTTTGTGGCAATTTTATTGAACTATCATCTACTATAAAATAAACTCCTCTGCGTAAACCCTTTAAACAGCTCCGAAGAAGAATATGTTATGCGTAAAATCGTAAAATTTAAAAAGGCATCAAGGGGAAATATAATGCTTTATGATTTTTGGAAGAATGCATAGGCAAGCTTTTCAAAATAAATCATTTTAAGTGATGGTAATAGTGAACAGAGTCCTTCTAATTTGATATCCGAAGATTATGATTAATCGTGTTTCAAAGCACAGCAAAGCAACTAGAGGTATCTGGACATTTTCCGCTGGAATTCACGCGAAATTTAAGTTGTCGACTCCTTTTAAAGGGATAATTATTTAGAAGGATTTCAAAGCTACTTCCTAAAGTAGGCTTTCTAACATTCAAATTGCATCAGAATATTTGAATGTAACTTTTTGTTTCTAAGTTCGTATTTATTGATGTAATTTTGTTTAATTTGCTAATTTGCATTAAAATTTTATTTATTATAAAGGTCTTGGGCAACATATAAACTGTATCAACCAGAATAAAAGTAAAAGGATCTTTGAAATATAAGCTGGTACTGGATTTTTTTTAAAAGATTTTAAAGGATAAAAACAAAACACACAACTAAGATAACGTCATATATTAAGATGACGTCATATATATTTATGACCTTCATTCGCTAAGATGTTTAACAAATTTTGGTGGCCTGAGTGTGATTTCTTTAGGCAAAACCAAGTAATTGTTTTGTAATGTAAACGCTGAAGATACATTATAAATAACCGTAATTACTGGACTTTAAGAAGATGCTTTTCTTCCAAACGTGTCCGTAAGAAATATTCATTTAATTCTACATCAACTATTTTATTAAGACTATTTAATTGGCTTCCTTGAAAAATACTTTTAGCATTTCATGTTCAAATATAAGACCACTTAAATACGAATTTTCTCGCTTTAAAAGGCATTCGGAGATGTAATTTAGTCTTCGTAAGACCATCATATATTCAAGATATTCTTAAATCTTGTATTCTTGAAATCTAATAAGATGAATATTCTATGGATAAGATCGTTGTCTTATATTTGTATTAATAAGTTAATATTTTACCACTTTTTTAGCCCAAAGGGGCAATTTGCCCAGAAGGACTTAATTTCGTTTTGGCATTTTGCTTTGGTTCACTATAAACGGCGTTTCACTTTTCAAATTGTTGCTACTATGTATTACAGCCCTGCTTATGTTCAAAGAAATAAAATACTGAAGAATCTGCATGAATATATGTACGTTTCCCGCATTGTGAAAAACCAACGGTAGCTAGAGACATCAAATTTTGAATAACATAGTCCCCCACTCGAATAAAGGCATCTGAATGTTTTTTTTATTATCTATTTCATGTTTTGTGAAACTTAATTGAATGAACAAGCGAATTTTTTATTTAGAAACTGAACGATTTTAAAGCGACCAATGGCAACACTGTATGAAATAAAAGACATATTTATCTCCAGTGTGCGAGACTGTGTATCGGAAATTCTATAGATATACTTTTTTTATATTATTTTGTGATATTGCTGTAGAATTTAATTTTATGGTTTAAGTACGAAGAACATGATATTTAATAAATAATGTTAACACACAAAACGTTATAAAACACCCCTTTGGACGTAATATAAGATCTGAAAGCTTTCAGATTATTTTAAAATTTTGTTCAATATAAAACTGAAATATGCGAAATCAGAGGGACAAATTAGTTGAAATAATTTTTAAAAATTAAAAGAACAGTAGAGATTTCCACCACGAGACCAAAATGTGTGCGCAAGATAATTTCATCCCAAACTTGGTTTATTCAGGCAGTTGCTACATCGGCATGCCAAAGGAGTGATGCCTTCGTAGAGGACTTTCTAAGAAAACATGTTCATAGTCAGGTTACACGTAGCGAAAGTTCGGAAAAGTTAATGTAATTAATATATTTGTCAGGATTGGAACCCCAGTGCCCCACTTATTCCAGTATTATCAATCTTCAGCTGTATTATCCATTCAGCTACTAATAAGATTCAGAGGCAAAGAAAAAGTATAATATGCACGTAAAACTGTATTTCACAAATATTAAGCTCTTTCAATAGGTTTCCATCAACACAATGGACACATTGTGTTCGATCAACAAAGTGGAAAATAACAAGCTTTCATTGCAAATCATTTGTAAACACGTTTTTTTAGCTAACCTACATCTACATCAGTTCTAATTTTATGATTTTAAAGTTATTCACAACTTCGAGAACTTGACATCTGATAAACATTTTCTTTCTCTTTGTCTGCTCTCTTTTCATAAATGTTGTTTACTCTTTAAAAACACCCAGAGCTAACATTGCTGTTCAAGCACTATTTTTGCATTATAATAGAACTTCTTATGAAGTACAAGTTTGAAAGTAATAACATAAATAACAAAGACTAATATTTGTCAAAATTCAAAGCAAATATTACGAAAAAATATTTCTATGCATTAGAAAAGAAAGGTAGTTCTTTCATGTAGTTTTATATTATGATAGCCAAAGCTTCAATATTTTAAATAACACAAAGAATTGATATTCATGCTCGAGATAGTGATATTTAAGATAAAAAATATACTGCTTCTAAAATGCTCCTATAAAAATGAAAAGAATCCGAAAGTGCATGTAGAAGCTTCCTAGATTTAACACAAAGAATTCAAGTTTATTCTTAAATATACTTACAATTATTGAAATTTGCATATACATGAAATGAAAGAATAAATAGCAATACTGAGAGATTAGCAAAGGTGTACTTAATGTAATTTTGTCTACACTGATTTAATTACAGCTAATATATTCGAAAAAGTGTTTAATTGTATAGTACAGAACTTATTTACGTCAACTTCTTAACATTTTTAAAGTTTTTGCCAATTAATTGCTATTTATAGCAGCTCTAAATCCTGTTTTGGTTATTAAGAGCGTTCTGAATGAAGTAAAATACACTTTTCTTTCGCATTTGTCGTCTTGAGTTCTGCAATGATTTATTAGTGTGAATGGGATTATTATCCGAATGGTATATTAGTCTCCAAACAGCATTTTGCGTTCAATCACTACAAACGGCGTCTCACTTTTCAAATTGTTGCCACGAAATATTATTTCCTTCTATTATATTTAAAGAAATTAAATAATGAAGAATCTCCATCAATGTATGAATGTTTCTTGCCTTATGAAAGAAACAACGTTACCTAGGGCCATCAAATTTTGAATAACGTAGACCTGCACCTGAACATGGTCATCTTGTCAGGACTGAGTGTTCGGTGCATATTCTTGGCGAACATCTTCGTGTAAATCTTAAGTCCTTATCTTGAACAGGGAGCTAAATGCAGCTATGTTCTGTGGTAGAATACTGTGATTAAGTGGTAGAATAACTATACGTAAGAGGGATTTAAAATCCTCTTTTATTAAACCACAATTATTTACAGCCACTTCCCAACTCGGGAGGGATACAGAAAATAATGACCGCCACTTGGGTCTAAACTGAACAATCAGATAATTTAAACTAAAACTAATTAGAAATTAAGTAGTCATTGCTCACAGAGCTATGAACGCGAGGCTGGCCTCTAAACTAAATGGTGCGTAGCAAGATTTAACTAATACTAACGCACTTAGAATTACTTCAATAAGTAATAGAGTAACAGCTCTAAGGCTTAGAATTTAAATACTAGCTGGTCAGGCGAACGTCGAACAGAGTAGCAGTGGTCTGAGACTAAAAGCTCTCTCACACTGAGAGGTTCCTACCTTTCGCTTAAATAGAAACTTGGCTCCACTTCAAATTAGCATAAAGCTGAAACGCGCGCTTATTCTAACGGGAAGTTGAAATAAGAACAGATAGAAAAAGGCAAATTAAAGTAAAACTTTGTTAGTTTTACTAAAACCTTACAATCTGAAAGCCTGAAATTTGAATTTCGATTTTTTTATTATCTATTTCACATTTTGTAAAACTTGAACGAACGTTTGATAAGAAAACTCAACAATTTCAAAGCAAGCCATGGCAACACTGTAGAAAAAGAACATTTTTATCAGCAGCGAGGGCATCTGTCTGTCAGAAATTCTAAAGATATGCTGTTTTTAAATATTTTTATAATTTTTCTGTTGCATAGAATTTTATGTGGTGTAAACTCTAAGAAATGGTATTTAATAAGTAAAGTAAACACACAAAACCTTAATAATGAAAAGGCAAAAAATATTCTTGTAAAGCCATCTTAGTAAGGAAATTGAACATTGATAAGATGTACTGAAAAAAAAAGTGAAAAAAACAGAAATATGCATGCCAACATCTAATTCTTCATTGGGAATTCTTTTTTAAACGTATACTGCAATGCTGCTTTTAAAATTTTTGTAATTTTGCTGTTGAATTACATGCTACTAATTAAACGCAATTTTCACTGGGATTCTAAAACAGGACTTCCTGTTTGAGCAGATTATACTGAACAATTTAACAAATAAAATAAGTAATTGTTTTCAGGTAATTTCCCCTGTACGGTTGTGTACTTGAAAGTACTCTACAATTGCTGTAAGCGAGCGGTTGTTGTATGAAAAATGGCCTCTTTGAGAAGACCAACATTATTTCATGAATGACTATATAAAAATTAACGCATAGATTTTGATGTATCAAAATTGATATGCATCTTTATATGGTTTCTTCTGGGGAGAGATACTAATAGAGAAGTGAATAAAAATGAACCAATCGGCAAACACATACACTATACTCAAAATTGAATACAATGTATCAGATTTAATTCTGCGCTATCAGCCTAAAGCAGTTATCGTAAAAAGAAAAATATAAATAATGATTTGAATGAGTCCATCTAGTGTAATTTAATGTTAAAATAACACGCTGAATAATGATTATTGGCGAAGTCAAACAACAATAATCAGAGTAAAGTTTCTCAATTTTTTGCAGTACTAGTTTCCATGGTTTAACTACAGAATCAGCCTCTTCAGCTGCCTAAGTGTAAATAAGCAAAGTCTACAAGTATTACTCTGTTTCTTGCTGGTTGACTTCTCCAATAATTCGACTAATGCAATTTTACGGAATTCAGCTCATATAATTACATAAAAGTTGTGGGATTAAATTGTAAATTAGGATATTTTAAAGCAGGAGATGTGAAAATTTTGTAATGCTCTCTTCGGGACTCGAAACCTAGATCTCTCGAATTCATGTCGAGTATGCTTCCAGTCACAGAACGAAGGCATGTGGAAAGGAAGGAGAAAATATCTTACGTAGTATTTAATGGTTTTAGTAAAAAACCAAAAGTATTGCTTTTTATTGTAATTATTTAATCACTCAATTCCGATCCAACAACTTTACATTCAATATAAATTGCTCAAGTTATAAGGCATTTCTTCCGTATTCCTAGCTTTATTTCGTAGTGTAGTAGTCAGGACACTCGACGCGTATTCGAGAGGTCCGTGGTCCCTGGTTCGAATTTTTCATCTCTCCTGCTTCGAAATAACCTAAAGTCTCTACAAAGCATGTTATAGTGACTTCTACAAAGTAGTGTACAATGTGTATTATGAGAACAATATTTAATTATGCTCTGAAAAGAACTGGAATGAAGAAAAGTGCCTTAAAGCATTTTATTATTTAATAATTAAATGTCAAGACCAGCATATGCATTAGCTAATTTCATACTTTCAATATCTTCCCAATTACATTTATGCACATTTTGGTATGTTACTTTATTTTTCAATATACGTATATAAGAAGTATTGATGTTATTTAAATATCGATTATTTGCTTACAAATTCTGTTTCTATTCAGGAATTTGATGACTAGGGGGGCCAGTACTTGATCTATACAAATCCACATATAAAAAAAGTAAAAGTAAATATATATATATATATAGTAAAAAAAGTAATTATATATATATATATATATATATATATATAATTGTTCAACTGTGTTTTCACTGTGTTTTCAATGAAATTCGGTAAAGGATCAAAAGGGTAAAATTCTAAAATGTAGATAAATCAGAATCATAAGATATATCCTTCGTTATTTAATAAATAACTTTAAATAATTAGTAAAACAGTTTCATCTTAGTGGCAACAAAATCCATAATTACTCGCATGTAAGTACCTCTCGCGTATTCTTGCCCCAAGGTTTTTTCACCATATGATTTAAAAACTTTTGATTTAGAGTAATAATATAGAAACGCATGCACAAATAGAAAAGTACACTCATGTCCATAAATTAAGGATAATTTGGAGTCACGCGGAAATCGAACTCTAAAATAAATATATCACCTGTCAAATCACTACACACATCTTCAAGAATCAAATGCAAATTTCAGGAAGTAACCAGATGACACCGATGGTACGTCACAATGACGAGAGTGTAAGAGAGTGATATATAAGGAATACAGGCAAAGAAGTAAAATTGTTCGCAGGCGCTTTTTAAGCATTTCAGTGCAATTACCGAATAGTTATGACACAATGGACGCATTTGGATGATTTTTTACGTGGTATTATTATCGGCCGTCTGGAATGCGGGCTGGAAGTATCAGACGAACTTGGAATTGTCCAGAGTGTCATCTCCAGGCTTTGGCAACGATTCCAAGATGATGGTAATGTGAGTAGACGTTACAGCACAATCATACCAACCATGTAATATTGGTTTCTTTGTAAATAGGTTTTTTTTGTAATTTGCTCCAGGAAGAAAAAATCAAAAAATCGCTAATTTTTTTAATAATATGAAACATACAATATCTTTTTTTGCTCTTTACCTTTTGTTTAATAAATAAGTTTTACAAATAAGTCAAATTTGTTTTTTCTAACCCTTCTTTTGCCTGATTTTGCATTATCCTTAATTTATGGACGTGAGTGTATTTCGTGGAGTAAAAAGAATATTATTGAAACTGGTCAAGTTCTTTGAAATACGTTATAAATTAATATTAGTGTGTCCTTACATATGCCTTTTAATGTGCTATATTTACCATTTAAGCTGTTTCTTTGGATACAACATACATAGAATAATACTTTCCAGAAGTGAAATTAAGCTTTTCAATCTCTCTGATGCCAGTTGTTATCATAAATGTTAAGATTAAAACTCTCATCGATTCTAAATGAACACTCTTATAATCTACTTACATTTCTACACAGAAATATACAGGGTGTTTATAAAGTTCCGGACCCATTTTGATGTTTAATAACTCCTAAAATAATAAAGATAGATTAAAATTAATAACATAAATGGTTAGATAGACCCAAAAAGCTTCATGACCCTTGTCAATGAACTTCCACGTGTGCCCCCTTTGTCGCACGGAGAATATCAAGTCGATATTCAATTTCACTCCAGATACCGGCAAGCATGTCGGCATCCACAGAGGCTATAGCGGTTGTAATTCTGGTTTTTAGGTCATCCATGTTCGACACTCTCCTCCTGTAAACGTTGTCCTTTACAAATCCCCAAAGGAAAAAGTCCAGCGGCCTTATATGAGGTGCATTATGGATTTCGTTTCTATGAACCACCATAAAATCTGTGCTTTCTCTTGTGGTGTATGCATTCTCCTTAATATCTGGTCGAATAAAACATCACATACAAAAGTACTAGAACAAACACATCAAAATTAAACATAACATTGCAATAATTGCCAAAAGCAAAAGAGAGAAAAATGCAATTAATAAGCAGACGATATTTAGAAAAGTAAAGATATATTCAAACTTGAAAAGGAAAATATATAATTTATTCCATCAATAAATGCCATAAGTTTGTTTATATCTTCATTATTTTATGAGTTATTAAACATCAAAATGGGTCCGGGACTTTATAAACACCCTGTATTTTCTTTTTCTAACAGTAGATGTTTGCACTATCCCTGCCGGTGATTGAAATTGTGCTCGTTTAAATTTAATTTTTTTTCTGATAAAGATGCCAAAATCATTTTTATTGTTAAAGCTATTGAAGTGAATTAACCGTGTCGAAAACATTTCTATTTTATCTCTTAATGTTTATAAATAGCATTTGAAACATATTTACGAATATGCTTTTTAATATTGGTGTTTTTACTTATTAAAATATAATCATTCCAGATGGCATGAGTGGCAGCTGAGTATAGGCTTGGTTGCTGTGTTTTTTACTGCTGTTTTGTACTGTTTTTGCTTATGTGTTCTTTCAGTGTTTTGCTTCTTTTGTCTAAATTTAAAAGAAAAATCTGAAAAAAAATCAATTATATATTCAATTATTCAATCTTTATACTAACCTCATTCTTTTAATTGACAGGCTTAAATGTATATCATTCATTTTTGCAAGGATACGTCACAATTTGTCCTGGCATGTAAAATGTCACACAAACTCTGTAAAGAATGACAGAAGAAAAAATTCTATGCTTGTCAGTTTTATCTGTGAAGAGCAGTTAACTTACGTTTTAACAGCACTTATTCGCCACACTATACTGTAAACTTAAAACAATAGCCAAAACTAATTCATAAAAGTTTTTATTATTATTTAAATTGTTGTTATTATTATTCAAAATTATGATAGTTTCCAATTTATCATAAGATGAAAATGAAGCTCTTGCATTTTTTCAAGATAAAAGTAGTTATCCTCTACATGCAGACTTTTTTCAATTGGCCAGTGATAAAACTGATGAGTACCGAAAACATATCACGTCACAATGTACAAATGATTAAACCTCCTTGTACAGAAGAAATGTCATCAAAATGCATTTGAGAAGTCTGTAAGAGTCTTAAGCCATGTCAGGATTAGCTCAGTTGAGTAAATAAAATTTCAACAATTCGATAAATATACAAAATTAAGCTAAAATAAGATGCAGCAAATAATTTCTTGAAAAAGCACAGTTTAAAGCGAAACAAAAATATTACTTTTTAAAACTTTATACTTGAAAAAATATAAGTTTTCCTGAGAGTAAAAATTCATCAGGCTTTAGAATACAAGGAAATAAGTATAGCAAAAATAAGAATAAAATTTAAGAAATGAGTCTATTGTGCTTTAATCGCTTACAATGTTGATCAACAATTAACAGAAAAATGTTATGACATTATCTTTATCAGGTGTTTTAAATATTCAAGCACAAAAATAGAAGAAAAAAAAAGTAAATAGATTAGAATCATTTAGATTGCATAAAAGTAAACTATGGATATTTGCTTTTATGAAAGAATGCGTTCATGAAAATGTTTTTAAGAGAAACCGGTTTGTAGTCACGTTAGTGGTGAGAAAAATTAAGGTTTCTTTAGTACAAGGTTTGTCCTTTTCGATCTAGGCCAACCAACATAATGACGTAGACGACTTTCTCCAAAACAAGATTTTCCCCACTCTGTGGGTATAGTGACGTCACTGAGCAGATAGATGAGATAATCACACTCTTGAACGTCAGAAAAAGAAAGATTTGGCCTTGAAAAAGTATATCTTTTCTATAGGAAAAAAATAAAAATTCTCAGCTGCCCAATTTGTTCGTTTTTTAAAAAAATTTTAATTTTAAAAAAAAACAGCAACCTTTTGGGTTATTTTGTATACATCTTCAAATGATATTCAAAAATGGAGAATATTTTATTAATACAGGAAAAACTTTGCTAAGTTTGACGATCAAAATGTTCAGAACGTACTAAATTGCTTACAAAAGCCAGTTGAATGAAAATATTTACTTCAGTGGTAGAAATGTATTAATTATCTGGCAGTTAACGAACGTCATTAATCTCTCTTCATTTATGTATTACTTTCCCACACGTCGTGATTCATTTAACGTCTACGCTTCTCTTGATTTATAGCATGTTAAGTTACTTGAGTTGCTTCTCCTGTTTTATCGTTTGCTCAAATGGAATGATCCTAGATCATTCCTTGATCAATCAGATCAATGTTCTTATCATCATTAAAATTGAAACCATTAAATTCTAAAACATAGGCGATAAAGTAGATATTTATATTTTGAAGAAATCATAAGTGTTAAAAAAGATCTATATTTGAAGTGCCACCATGCAGTAAAGAACATTATAGTCCTAACTCATAAAGAATGGTTTGTTTTGCTTCGATTGTGGCAAAGCACTCGAGGGCTACCTACCCAAAGGGAGGGATGTTTTCATGGACGATTGGCTAGTATACACGTTACACATGGGGAAAACAACGAAAACGCCCATACAGGCAGTCCTTTAACATGATTCGAACTTTGAACCGAACTACCAGTGTTCAACGACTTTACTGCTCGGCCTCATAACCAATGAAACACTTTAGTGAGACTCACGATAGGTAAATAGAATGTTTTACTTCAATGAAAACTAAACATGGTTTATTCAAAATAATATTCTCTGGAATATATATATAGAGAGAGATAGATATAGATAGGTAGATAGATTGTACTGCTTTTAACCACAGAATACACCGAATGATTGATTGCTTGCAAGTAGTGAAAGGGATGTTAAAAAATCCGTGTCAGAGCTTTCTGAATCATCTTAGTTTCCTCAAAATATTGCGATTTGGATAAATAAAAACAGACTCGTAGTGTTAAATCTGACGAATATGTAGACTGAGGCTTAACGTAAGGGTGTTTTCTGGCTAATAAATCTCGAATAATGGTAAGACATGTGACAAATATTATTATCGCAAATTATTATTTGTGAAATTTCACTCAACTCTTTGCTATTTCGTTTCAGCTTCATGCAACAATATGATAGCTGTCATGCAGTTTCAACGGCAGCAATCAGGCCATTTAACAGCTAATGTTTATTTCATACACTTTACACACTAAAATACTTACCTACACGCGTGCATTTAATATTTACAGCGAATGTTTAATGAAGAAGCCTTTTCCATTCTCGTTCTTAATTGATTGACCTCTGCGTTACATTTTGGGTACTATAATAAGGCTTGTATTCAATTAGGGTCACTATATTCAATATCTGCGAGACTTACTAAAGTATGAAAGCATTTTTACTTCCTTGTACGAAATTAAAAAAGTATAGTAAACACGAAAATTTCCGGGTACCATATTTTAACAGAAATATCCATTTCGACCGTTATCGAATGCAATTTAACGATGTTTTTGCCTGACATCTGTATGTAAGAACAGAGTAAAGAACTTTCTTCCTCCCAAATGAATAATAAGACTGAATTAAAATGGATTCAGAAGAGATTTGTTTCGTGGCGTCTGTACGTACGTACGCATGTACGTACCTACACGCATGTACGTACGTACAGATATATATATATCGCTTGTATGTATATCTCTCGCATAGCTCAAAAACGAGTAGCCTCAGAACGTATAGACTGTTAGAATATATAGTTGCACAACTCCCTTTTTGGATGCAATCGGTCGCACCAAAAGTATATATATATACAGCCACTCTGTTGCTCGACTCGGTGAGGTCAGTTATTTTTTATTCTTATATGTTGGTGCATTTTTTGCTTTAAAATTGATTCAATTATGTAGTTCTTATCTTCCGGTTAAGGTTTTTATCCCTTTAGTTAACCAGCATTTTATAGTTATAGAATTATCAACAATTTAAAATTTGTTTAAGTGCGGTTAAGCCTAATTATTTTTATCATAGCAGCCATATTTGTTTACATTTGAAACTTAGCATAATAGTGGATTCGTAACCAATCTAGAGAAACTAAGCTTCGCAGCAACAAATATAACGTTTTGTTTCATAATTACGAATTAAATCATGTTTAATGCATTCTGGGTATTAAATTAAAAGTTATTAAGTTATCCCCTATATTGACTCGTTATAGCGTCCACAACAAATTAATCAGTTTCTGCGTCTTCAGTGTCATTTTGCCGGGTGAAACCAAAAGTAAACTTTCAGTTTTGTGCACCGAAAAATCTGCCTTTTTGCACGCTGGCCGAATTGCTTGTTTTTTCGTAGAAACTCTAATTTTAATTGCAAAAGTTGTCTTTAAATTGTACTTATGTTTTATATTTTCCTATAATTTTCAATTTTTAATAAAAATAATTTGAGGTTTTATGTATTTTTCCATTGTCGCGAATTGAGAACTGAATTAACTGAATGAGAAATTCATCTCTAATGAAATTCGAGAAAATAAGTTTAAACGAAATGAAGGGAAAAATGCGTATACTTTAATATTCCATAGAAGGAAGTCATGTGGTGTACACATCAGATTTTTTAAGTTCAGTTTGGCGAAGCTGATCTTGAGATAAAGTCACCAGTTTGGCAACCCTTCCTAATGGCTGCTCGTGACTGCAGTTAAGAATTTAAAAAGTTCGCATAACTTACAGCGAGAGACTATTGATCGAGCGACCCAGTATCCCACTGGAGCCGTATCTTGAACCAAAGGAAGGCACGCACGGCAGAGTTCGAAAACATGAAAAAAAAAAGAAGTAAATAAGAAAAAAACACTGAATGGCCTTTCCTCACCCTGAATAAAAGAAGGGGAAAAAACGAAGTAATTAAGACGAAATGCGAGCCATCGCCAACTTATAAACAGTACTGTCATGGCGCAGAATTCCAGAGAAGCAATTAAAACAGTACCGCATAACAACAGCTGTTATCTGAGTTAAGTTCATTGGTTAATTTCCCTGAGGTAATATACCTTTTGCTTCATTGAACTCAGATGATTATGTTCTCTAATCCGGGGTCTAGAGAGTTAGGCTGGATTGGGTGTAATGATACGTATACAACAATGCGGGGATCTAATCACATTTGAGAATTATTCTTGATATTTAGCTTGAAGCTATATGTGATCCTCATTCCCCTCGAGTGGAGGCGCTCAGTATCAAATTTGCTGTTTATTGTCATGAATCATTTAACTTAACACTTTTGCTGGTTTAAAAATTTAACGAACGGATGCTAGAGAAATATTATCTGGAAGTCTTTACTCGCATCTTTAAATTGTTCTTAACTGTATGATATTATAACTTGAGTTCTTTAATATTTCTGCTGTGAATGCAGTAGTTGAGAAATAAGTGCTTTAGAATTAAAGGCAGTTAATTATTAGTGTTATAATACCATTATTTTTACTTATGGCATGAGCTTTTCCAATGCAATTGTGCAATCGCTTAACATTTTACCAAGTTTTAATAATATTCGTATGAATGATGAAGTAATTAATCTAAAATGTTCGAGGGGACGAATGTCTAAAGCCGAGAAAACACGTAGTTCGCCTAGCATTATATTCCCGACAGTGTAACGGAATGCTTCAGCAACTCTTCCTTATATAAAATACAGATGATGGTCAGTTTTCCTTGGAACGTTTTCTAAGAAAGCATCTTTCATCATAGTTATGTAGATTTAATATGGTTTGTCTGAATCAAATAATTAAGTTCAATGATATATCAACCAGATCTACAGCAGAGTAATGTAGGTTGAATATGGCAAAGCAACAGAAAGGCTATCCGGCTAACAGAAGAATGATGCCTTCTTGGAGGATTTTCTGTGGGAAATAGGTTTGTATTCACATTAAATATGGAGAAAACCCTCTCTTTACATTCTACACCCTCATGAGCACAATAGGCTCTATATTACGTCCAAGCTGTTATTGCGTGTCCTCTGGAAGAGAAAATCGACTATCACATGAAGGAAACCACAAAACCCAATCATGCAATCAGCCCTTTTTCCTGGTTTTGAGATCGTGTCAAACTACCAGTATTTAGGGGCTATAACCCCTCGGCTACTGGTGGAGCAGCAACAAATCCTAACCCAAAACGCAATGGCAAATATTTAACAAAGTTAGATCATCCAACTGATCATCATCATTATTTTTAAGACTCTGATGTGATTAATATAAATTTCGGCTTAGAATTTTTAATAGATAGGAGAAAGTTCTCTTAAAACTGATTTCTTGAAGTGTGGGTAGCAAGCCAGCAGTAAATAGTGAGATAATTTTGGTAAATCGCGAAAAACATTGAAACTTTTTCTCTATTGCATAATTACATATGGTTGCGTGAGTATGGGTTCGTAATAGATTGAATGCACAATTCCGATGAAAGGTAAATAAAACTTATTCTTACCGCAATGAATGTAACAAAACTCTGGAATTTTTCTCAGCGATATTCGTACACTATCACAATAACGCGTAATATAATCAGTAGTTAACCTTTAAACTACTAAAAACGTTAGAATACAGCGCAATACAAAGAGAAAGCTGATCCGATGTCACCGTGAATTCGCTACAATCAACAACAACAGCTTACTAAAACAACTACAGAACTGAGATGTCTGTCTCCGACTTTTTTTAATCGGTCGCGAGAAAGTTCTGGTAATTTCTGTTTTCTCGAGATTTCTGGAGTGCAAAAGAGTAGAATTACGGTTACAGCTAACACAGCAGTCAATTACATTTACTCAATTTAAATATAAATTTTGAGATATCTAGTTATTAAATGTTAAATGCGGGTGCTCCTTTACCTTTACTTTTTCGGCGTAGCTTTCTTCTAAAATATGACTCGTGCTGCATTGCACGGGGATATAAACTAATTTAAATTTTAATTCTACTAAAAATAGCTAACTGAATACAAAATTCGTAACAATGTATTTATTTCTATTAATTAATTTATAATAATCAACTTATTGTTAATAATTATATTTATTGTTTATTATTATGTCATTACATTATTTTCTCACAATACTTTTTTTTTCTCTTACTCTTCTAGTGCATCTACATGTATGTGGATTGCAATAAAATGCAACTGTAGTTATGTGGATCCCGATATTAAAGCATTTATAACGATTCGATAATGTTTAATCTAATGCAATTATGATTAATAAGTTAATATATTATTATTTAGCTGTAAATAGTGTATTTATCGCAATGGAAGAAACTCTTGCTTATAAGGCAACTAACACGGAACAATTTTAAGTAAAAAATGGCTCACATATCCACTCTGTATGGTCGGATAACACGAAAGAAGATTATATACAGTCAGCTTATTATTTCAGCGAAAGGTAAACCATTTACGAAGCTACCAGTATTTAGTGATTTTATCCGCTTGGGAGCTCTAATATAACTGTTAATTGACAACTGTATTCTGATAACGCTTGTATTAACACTTTGATGAAATTCGACGCAGCGATTATCTTGAATGCTGTATCAGAAATTTCTCGGTCTTTATTGATGAAGATTCATACCAATATTTGATTTAAAGTTATGAAGCCTTTTCAATAAGTCTGGTAACCCAGCTTGGTCGTAAATAGTTTTCGAATTCTTTTCAATAATCAAAAGTTTTAGCACTAACGATAATATTGTTGCGTGCGTACGGTTTCGTAATGGATTGAATGAACGAGTCGATAAAAAGTTAATAAAATTTATTCTTTTCAGAAGAAGTAAAACAAAATGCTGAAATATTTCCTCAGAGATATTCGTACAATATCACAATATCTCAAACTTTAAACAGAACTCAATTCAAAACAGAGAAACTAATTCAATCTCACAGCGAATTCGCTACAATCTATAACAACATTAAGTAAACAAACAGTTCGCTTCAAACAACAGCAAGCTGAGCTGAGGTGTTTTAATTCGGCTTTCATAAGCTTTTTATTATTCACGAGAACATTCTGGTAAAATCTATAAATATCTCGATTTTTCTGGATGGCAACAGCAACTACCAAATATTTATTTATTAAATATTAAAATGCACGCGCTCTTGTATTTTTACTTTTTCCGGCTCTACAAAGTTGTCTACATTGCACGGGAAAATAAAACAATTTCAATTACAATTCTAAATAAATAGCTAAAGAAATACAAAATCCGTAACATTACAATACTATAAAGTCTAAATATCATACTATTCAAGTATTAGTATTAAGCAATCTACTAGCTTAATCAGTGTACCACAATATGTAGTACAAATGTCTTAATTAAATTTAAATATTTTAAGGTAAATCGCGTTGATATTCTGGTGAAATTCAGTGACATTCCAATGAGGAATATATTAAATATTTGAAGAATTTCTACCTGTGATATATTTGTTTTTATAGAATTATGGAATTTATAACTATAGAATTTTATATAATAACACACTCAATTTTACTCAAAACTGATTAAAATTGAAACATATCCGAACAAATGAAAATAAACTGCAAAATCTGATTGGCGATAATTTCGAGGCAAAAATGATAAACTAATATTTCTTTTCTCTTTCGAAAGGCAGCTAATCCTTTAATTTTAAATCAAATACCAATTGCTCTCTTTCTGTAATTTATTATTTTTATGATACGAACACCTCTGTGTATATCACATTAGCTTTCTATTTATCTTGAAGCAGTATTTCGGAAGCGTTAGTTATACAATTCAGTTAATAAAAGTACAAGAAGATGAAAGCTTATGTCGTGACTTACCTCACTTGTGTCTGACAATAACATCAGAACAAGCCCACAAAATTCATAGCGGCAAGGAAAGAAAGATTGCGAATGTCGTTGGCAAGAGCCTTGAGCACCATACAGGTGAGAGTCCGATTTCGCTCAGTTCTGCCCCCAATTTTGATGGTGAACACCCCGGAGAGACGGGTCCGAGATTCTCCAACCACTTTTAACACTAACTTCTCGAGATAACGTTCGCCTCCATATATATTTTCCCTATGCCACAAAGGCACTATACATTCACAAACATTCATGCCTTCTCCAAGACTCGAACCCGGGTCCTTCGGTACCGCAGTAGGCTCCCTTAACCACTAAACCATCTGAGCGGCGAATGAAAATTTTCTAAGCCGAAAGAAATTATGTAACACAATAATTTGTCTAGTTAAGCTTAAGTGACATAATATCCAATGCATGACAATGTTTCAATAAAAGTATTTCGTAATGAATATCTCAACTTTTACTCATAGATCACGCTCTTAGCCTTACATTTTAACTCTTGCACATTGTCTGCATATTCACATTGTCCTATACTATTATTTAACGACACACCATAAACATACTTTGTTTTTAAAATTCGCACTTTTAGGTGTATATCTAAGTGTACCATTTACAAACGTATGAGATCAGAATTTAAAATTGCAGTTTGAAGTCTTGTAGGGTTTTCCTTATTTTGCATAATAAATTTATTTTAAGTTTGATACTTTTCCTGAACTCCTCAACTTCTCCTCGCATTTTCTCTCCAGGATGTAAATTTAAAGTTAAATGAAGTGTATATTTAAACGGGTGATTCTCTGAGTTTATTCAGTGCGTGTTTTCGCTACCAGCGCACGTTTCTTTGCTATCTCGCTGTTACGCTAGTAAGTTTCTTGGCCATTTCAAATTATCATCACGCCTGTTAGGTTTTTGTGAGTCAACCTGTTAGGCGTAATTTAACTTGCTAATCTATCACTATTCTATTTTAGATTTGAATTTATTTATATTCTACCTTTAAGTTTCACTGCTAGTTGATGGTGCTTTTGTAAAGCACGAAGATTGAGCCTTTCTCTTCTCATTCTGAATTCATGAAGTGTTATTTTTCACCCTTCTTCTGTGCTGGTAATTTATTCACGCCTGTGCAAGAATTCGCCAGGTTCATTGGAGGATCTAATTTAGTTTATGTGGGCTAACAGAGAAAGATCTTACAGTCTTTCAAAAAGGACTTTGTTCTGATCATAGAATCAAATGATCTTCACCAATGGTTTGATATATTACAAATAGTGACGTTTAGAAGTCATGGACATGAGCATGGGGAAACTCTTTGAGGACAGAAGTATTATAAAACAAAGTGTAAGCCGTAAATATGAGAACATTAGTGTTTCCTGAAAGAGATTAAGGTGCACTTTCTAATGACAAATAGGCAAATTTGGCAAACTTAACAGCTTTTATCACGGACACATTTTAGGCTGATAATACGTAAGTCCTATTTCGGAAATGAGTACGGCAATCCCTTAAATTTTCAATGAAGTTGTCTTAAAAGTCTACATCATGCATACTATCCGTCAGCATACCAATGCCCAGAAATGAAAAGGTGACTGGTTACGCGCCATTGATTTTAACAAGTATTCCAGGTTGACACAGATAACACACTTTTAACAATACTTTTCTTTGTTACAGAATGTTTTGGACCAACAGGAGAGCTCATGATCAAATGGGATGACTATATTCGATACCCAAGGCTAAAACGCTATAGCACATCCTGCAGTGTCTAATCTATAGTATTTTACCAGTATTATAGGTTATACGCGTATAGTATTCCACCAATATTCCACGTCATACTCGTATAGTATTCCACCAGTATTCCACGTCATACTCGTATAGTATTCCACCGATACTCCACGTCATACTCGTATAGTATTAAACCAGTATTCCACGTCATACTCGTATAGTATTCCGCGTCATACTCGTATAGTATTCCACCAATATTCCACGTCATACTTGTATAGTATTCCACCAATATTCTACGTCATACTCGTATAGTATTCCACCAGTATTCCACGTCATACTCGTATAGTATTCCACCAGTATTCCACGTCATACTCGTATAGTATACCACCAATATTCCACGTCATGCTCGTATAGTATTCCACCAATATTCCACGTCATACTCTTATAGTACTCCACCAGTATTTCACGTCATACTCGTATAGTATTCCACCAATATTGCACGTCATACTCGTATAGTATTCCACCAATATTCCACGTCATACTCTTATAGTACTCCACCAGTATTCCACGTCATACTCGTATAGTATTCCACCAATATTGCACATCATACTCGTATAGTATTCCACCAATATTTCACCTCATACTCGTATAGTATTTCACCAGTATTCCACGTCATATTCGTATAGTATTCAACATCATACTCGTACAGATTTCCACGTCATACTCGTGTGTTATTATTAACTGCACGTTTTTGGATATTACGTTTTTTTTGTGGTAACATCAAAACTTCTGAAAAGTAACCCTGTAATCTGTAGAGTCAAATGAGCGCTGACTGGGTGTATTGAGAGGTGTAGCGGAGTAGTTTTATGGCCTGATGCTTCAGTGGTTTTTAAGATCTTTATCTACATAGATCAACCTTGAATACAGTTATTTACAACGAACTAAAAAAATAAGTATCTCTATTTTTATAGTCCTTTACAAATACGGAATGCAAATTATGAGTCATGCACTTTTCAAATACCACACGTCAGCACTTCGTTTTTGACATCATGAATGATGACTTGTTTATATTTAAAATATATGCATTTTTCGGATTCTTTGTATCGTATTACTGCCAAAGAAGTTTCAGCAAAAAGTATGTTGAATATAAAAACCATTTCGGAACTGAAGCAGAAAAAAATTTTGATTACATGCATTCAGGAAAAATTTTGTTTTCCCTCGCCTGTTCTTTGATGAAATTTGCTCAAAAAATAAGATTTTTATTTGTCATAAGACAATAGAATTTGCATATTATAATAACTCCTTTAAATGAATTTATTCTTTAGACATTTAGAACCGGGTAGCGCAGACGTTATCGTGGTTCGGGGATTCGACTACAATACCAAAGGGCTTGGATTCGAAACCCGGAGAAGGCATGGTTATAACTGTCCGTGCCTTCATAGAAGACAAAGGTGGCCCACCTAAAGTTTATAACAATTATGCTTTAAGTTAAAGCTCCTTTCCTATCTCTCCTAATTTCAGCTCACAAATTCCTTACCAGGATGTGTTTTTAGAATCGCGTTAAATGCAAATGAGAAGGTGTAATATTCAAGTCCCACTGACTTGGACAGAGATAATCAGACTTTGTGACTAGCGTACGTTTGCCTTTTGGCCACGTCTCACTAAGCTGTTACTACTCTCGGCCGTATCAGGGATCCTTGATAGCTTCGTAAGCTAATTCGATATTTAGGAGCCAACTATTTAGATTTGTGTTAGCTTCGGCTAAATGTCTTTAGTAGTCATTAGTTTAGTTCTTATTTCTTATATTTTTAATCCCAAGTGGAGGCTTTATTGTACATCTTGAGAAAGGGACCGACTGTACACCTTTAGTTCGAGATATAAAAGATAATTAAGTCTTCTCCAGTGTTACGTTTCTGTTTCTGGAATTATACGCTTAGCAGTTCACTAGGTTCCTCCACACTTAGTTAATAGGTAAAAGGGAGGAACACTACAAGGTGCCTCTATAATAAAGTGACCACCACTTCTGTCCTTAGTAATGGCCAAGCCGGCTGAGGGACCGCCATTGGTAAAAAAAATTAGAACCACATCTCAATTGTTATTAATTACTAATTAGTTTTCAATTAAAGCGAATTTTCTTGAGATGAACTGATCAGTTTATTGTAGCATCTGGGATCCATCTTTGCACATTCTATGTTTTATGAGCTTCTAACTAGCGATTTAGTTTCCAGAAATTCTATGCAATAGACTTCAGGACAATGAAGTGTCCATATTATGACAATATCAGGACTACTGTTTCTTTTGTTGATTTTGCAAACATAACTGGAGTCCTGAGTAGGAACAGGGAGCTTTCTAAAAGCTATGTCCGTGCGTGTGTAGAAGATACAACAAAGATAAGAAGGGCTCAAATTACCCTTTATATGCTTATCGATTTTACAGACGTTCCCGCACTTCGGGATACAAAGACCAACCACTCGTGGTCTCAACGTAAAAGAATATAAGACTACTAACTAACTAAAATTTAAATAAGAGCAAACTTTTAATATTTTAGGCAGATGACTAACACTAAGACTGGCCTTTTAAATTACTACGTCTGTAGTACGCAAACTGCGCTAAACTGCAATACGTCTTTAACTTTCAAGAGGGTTTAAACCTCTGACCTTAAAGGCGGACAGTAACTGATGGCAAGCTCGCGTGAAGCCTGGTAGCAAGAAAGCTCTCTCTCCCTCCTTCTACTCCTCTGTTGGCAAAAAGCCACAACTTAAATACTTAAGCGTTAGCAAGTACAATTTGCATAAACATAATCACGCTTTAATTCTGCCCGGAAGTGGAAAATAAGAGATGATAATGAAGTTTTAAAATAAAATAAATGTTAGTTAAACTTAAGATCCTTTCAACAGTATACTCAAATTGGCTTCTTAAATTAAACTTCGGCTGATTTGATTATCACAAAAACATGCACATTCCAAATTTAAATAAACATTTCACTTAATTTAGTCACATCAATGATTAAAAACAAAGATCAGATCTTTCATTTTTTTCAGAAATAGTTTTTATATTCAAAATGTTTTGGTCCCCATGTCAAATAGAACTCCAACTGCTGTCCCCGTAGGTAATGCAAGCTGTATTCAGCTATATTTAGGACACCATTTGAAATGGTACTTGAAACCTAAGTCAACGCTGATGATACTATTATTATTATCCTATTAATCTTTCAATATAATACAGGGATGACTAACCCACGGCACGCGTGCCACAGAATGACAGGCGAAATTTTAACACAGGCACACGAAGATTTCTTGAAAAATTAAGAGATTTGAAAAAATAATAATATCGTCTCTATCAACTCCGTCGATAGATATAATAATATCGTCTCTATCAACTCCGTCGATAGATATAATAATATCGTCTCTATCAACTCCGTCGATAGATATAATAATATCGTCTCTATCAACTCCGTCGATAGATATAATAATATCGTCTCTATCAACTCCGTCGATAGATATAATAATATCGTCTCTATCAACTCCGTCGATAGATATAATAATATCGTCTCTATCAACTCCGTCGATAGATATAATAATATCGTCTCTATCAACTCCGTCGATAGATATAATAATATCGTCTCTATCAACTCCGTCGATAGATATAATAATATCGTCTCTATCAACTCCGTCGATAGATATAATAATATCGTCTCTATCAACTCCGTCGATAGATATAATAATATCGTCTCTATCAACTCCGTCGATAGATATAATAATATCGTCTCTATCAACTCCGTCGATAGATATAATAATATCGTCTCTATCAACTCCGTCGATAGATATAATAATATCGTCTCTATCAACTCCGTCGATAGATATAATAATATCGTCTCTATCAACTCCGTCGATAGATATAATAATATCGTCTCTATCAACTCCGTCGATAGATATAATAATATCGTCTCTATCAACTCCGTCGATAGATATAATAATATCGTCTCTATCAACTCCGTCGATAGATATAATAATATCGTCTCTATCAACTCCGTCGATAGATATAATAATATCGTCTCTATCAACTCCGTCGATAGATATAATAATATCGTCTCTATCAACTCCGTCGATAGATATAATAATATCGTCTCTATCAACTCCGTCGATAGATATAATAATATCGTCTCTATCAACTCCGTCGATAGATATAATAATATCGTCTCTATCAACTCCGTCGATAGATATAATAATATCGTCTCTATCAACTCCGTCGATAGATATAATAATATCGTCTCTATCAACTCCGTCGATAGATATAATAATATCGTCTCTATCAACTCCGTCGATAGATATAATAATATCGTCTCTATCAACTCCGTCGATAGATATAATAATATCGTCTCTATCAACTCCGTCGATAGATATAATAATATCGTCTCTATCAACTCCGTCGATAGATATAATAATATCGTCTCTATCAACTCCGTCGATAGATATAATAATATCGTCTCTATCAACTCCGTCGATAGATATAATAATATCGTCTCTATCAACTCCGTCGATAGATATAATAATATCGTCTCTATCAACTCCGTCGATAGATATAATAATATCGTCTCTATCAACTCCGTCGATAGATATAATAATATCGTCTCTATCAACTCCGTCGATAGATATAATAATATCGTCTCTATCAACTCCGTCGATAGATATAATAATATCGTCTCTATCAACTCCGTCGATAGATATAATAATATCGTCTCTATCAACTCCGTCGATAGATATAATAATATCGTCTCTATCAACTCCGTCGATAGATATAATAATATCGTCTCTATCAACTCCGTCGATAGATATAATAATATCGTCTCTATCAACTCCGTCGATAGATATAATAATATCGTCTCTATCAACTCCGTCGATAGATATAATAATATCGTCTCTATCAACTCCGTCCATAGATATAATAATATCGTCTCTATCAACTCCGTCGATAGATATAATAATATCGTCTCTATCAACTCCGTCGATAGATATAATAATATCGTCTCTATCAACTCCGTCCATAGATATAATAATATCGTCTCTATCAACTCCGTCGATAGATATAATAATATCGTCTCTATCAACTCCGTCGATAGATATAATAATATCGTCTCTATCAACTCCGTCGATAGATATAATAATATCGTCTCTATCAACTCCGTCGATAGATATAATAATATCGTCTCTATCAACTCCGTCGATAGATATAATAATATCGTCTCTATCAACTCCGTCGATAGATATAATAATATCGTCTCTATCAACTCCGTCCATAGATATAATAATATCGTCTCTATCAACTCCGTCCATAGATATAATAATATCGTCTCTATCAACTCTGTCCATAGATACACACATAAACATATTAGAATAAATATAATAACTTAATTTCTCCACAAAACGTTAATTTTTACCCAACTGGAATCCAAATAGAAATTATTGACTTACAATGGCATACTACACTTAAAAGCAAATATAAGGAATGTATTTCAACTGCAAATGATCCATGCTGAATTTTGGAAAATTTTAATAACAAGAAATTGTCCAAATTTACATGATTTGGCTGTCAGATACTGGCATGAATATATATTTATGGACAAATGCTTTCTGTTACGAACATAATAAAATAGAAATATCGTTCAAGATTAACTGATATGCACCTAAAAGACCTAATTTTGTTAGCATCTCCTAAAACTAATCCTAATATAGATGACTTTGTAAAAAAACTACGTATTCAAATTATTACAACGTATTCAAACGTACATTATTACTACGTATTCAAATACGTATTCATTACATACGTATTACTACGTATTCAAATTCATACATTATTAAGTATTCACTGTTTAATAGTTATTTAAATTATTCATTTTTATTTCATACATAACATAACTGACTAAAACTTTAAAAATGTTTATTAACAATAAAGCCCTGGTTTGTACACTGCGCAAGAAAAAGTACAGTTCGATATCTTCCGTTCCACTGGGCCAATTGACGAAATTCAAATTGCGTTTTCTATGTCTGTTTTACAAAATCTATATAGTATATAAAGAAGAATATCTGTTTGTGTGTTTGTCCGTGTTATTGATTTTTGATCAATTATATAATTGTTTTGCCACATTTAATCGACTAAAATTCAATGTAGGTGAAATATTGGACGGAACTCGAGTTTTTACGATTATTTGATTAGAAAGACGAAAATCATTAAAAACGGCGTGCCATTGTTGCTGATATAATGAGAGAGAATTTGTTCATTTTTCTATCGAAATTTTTTATGTGGGTTCCATATCGCATCAGAGTGAAAAATGTATGACTATGAATCTTATTTTTTGCATCGGTATCAGAGGAGGATTACAACGGCATCGTTCTCTCCGTTGTTAAATACATTAGTCTCAATCTAACTTAAATGGCATCGAGTACTTCCGTTAGTTATATGTAAAAGACAGAAGTTTTTGCATAAGCACACATCTGCAAAACTTATGCAATGTGTAGGGACTCTTATATGCTGGTGTAAGAAAGAGGTTAAAACAATTATTAATTACAGGTTGTTTTAATACTGAAACAAGTGAAGACACAAAATAATTCTAACTTCCAAAAAATCGTACTTGCGTATTATTTCGTCGACCGTGAAACTGCTGCAAAGCACCGCGATTTAGCTTCGGCTGTGGATAAGCGTATAAGCGTGACATCACAACACACTCACACTGTATGAGCTTTACATAAATGTAATACCTATTGATTATAAATAAACCAACTTTTGTTTGTACACAAAACGATACAATTTTACTGCTATAGCAGTTTTTCTGGTGTATTTTGAAAACACAATGAGTTCGGAGATTCTTGAATCACATTTATGACAGCAGTCCGATTCGTTTCCACCTAGTCGACAGAATGAACCTCGGTTTGAATGGGGAAAATCTTAATCGACTGGAACGGTTACCCTTGGGAAATCTGCACTCACTGCATTCTAAACAGAGTTTTGAGTAAAACCGGAAGGCTTAACAGAAAAAATCAACAAAACCTTCTTGTGAAGCTAAAACATGCAGAGAGTTGAAGAGTTATATACCTGACTATCTGCACTGGCAGAGAGATTCACGAATGTTTTATTGTAAGAGATGCAGATGGATGGGCGGCTCAGGATTTCGCAAGAACGTCTGGCGCATTTTTGGCGGGATTTCTGGCAGTTTTCATGAACTGAAGATGATAGCCAACTTTCACGGTCGGTGGAATAATACGTAAGTACCGAAAAACAATTCAAAAATAGAAACAAAATTAGTTTCCTGGTTTAAATTGCAATTATATACGAGTCACCGCTTTTTACTTAATCAATACTTTTAACTATAGGTACAAATTAAAATACTGTTGCGTGCGTAGGTGTTCGTAATAGATTGAATGCACAAGTTCGATAAAAGTTTCATAAAATATACTCTTATCTCAAGAAATATAACAAAACGCTGGAATTTTCCTCAAAGATATTCGTACAATATCACACTCTCACACAATATAATCTGTAGCTAATACTTTAAACTACCCAAAACGTTAAAATACAACGCAATACAAAGCGAAAGCTAATCCGATTTCACAGCGAATTTGCAAAAACAAATAACTACAGCTAGCTAAACAACAACGACAACAGATCTTAGATATTTCTCTCCGGCGTTTTAAAGCTTTTTAATCGGTCGCGATAAAGTTCTCGTAATTTCTGCTTCAAGAGATTTCTGGAAAGCAAAATAGTAGAGTTATGGTTACAGCTAACAGATCAGTAAATTACATCTATTCAATTTAAACATAAATTACGAGATATCTATTTATTAACTGCCAAATGCGCGTGCTTCTTTATTTTTGCTTTTTGTTTTTTCGGTGTAGCTTTCTCTTAAAATATGCATCATGCTGCATAGAACGTGGATATAAAACAACTTTAATTATAATTATACTAAAAATAGCTAACTAAATACAAAATCCGTAACAATACATATACCGATAAACGTTTAGTTGGTACTTACCTGTTATCGCCAGCACCTGAATAGAAGTCGCCAAATTTTTAGAATGTACCAAATTCTGGCAACCATGCGCATAGTTATTCCTTCAGGGTTGCTCCTAACAAGACTTCAGTCACGACATGTCGCCATTTTCGTATCCGTTCTGCATTCCATGTTCCAACGGTTGTTATGAACAAACGGTCATATTTTTTGCCTTAATTTTAAAATATGATCTTGTGAAGTTTACCAGCAATGGAAGAAACTCCGGTAGAATTTCTGTGGGAATATAGAATTTTGCTGAATTTTTTCTAATGCGAGCAATAAGGAAATGCCTTTTCCAGATAGGAAATAACCGAGGACTGTAAAACTGCCTGTTGTAGTTTCCAACAGCTAAATCGTTTTGCTGCGTTTTTGCAGATTCTTTCAAAATGCCGTAACCATCAAGCAGACAAGTCATAAAATAGCTTAACAATGGTAATTCGACCCGGACTCGAATCCCCGCTAAAGGGCTGGCTGCAGTCTTCGTGATTTTCTCCCTGCATTGCGAGAATAAAAGTCACTTCCCCATAAAACTCCTTCAAGTAAATTTTCTTACTCTTACGCAAAAAGTCCTCGTGTGGATTGCCATATTTCGAAAAACAAAATCTATCCGAAATGGCAATTTGTGTTCGAAACTGCACGATTAATTTATATGTCTTGTAGACAGAAATAAGCTGATTTGAGAAGTGATAGAAAAACATTTAAACGGAAAATGGTTTGATGAAATAAAATGCTTTAAAATTTAGATCATTTAATATGCACGAAGTTAATCAGAAAATGTTTGTTCGTTTTATCTAGTTTATTGATAATTACCTCCAATCAACCATCCAATCTATATTATTCGAATTTTATTATATAGTTTTCTTTAATATTTATAATTACATCAAGTGACCTTTAGAAAAGCAAAACTTTTAATTTTCTCCAATAGTAGTTACTCAGTTTAAGCATTTACGTCTACGAACTTTGCATTCCTTTAAAAACTGCTATAAACAAATCTGTGTAGCTGGTGATAATGAATTATCTGCAGGGTAAGGGAAAAAAACAATAAAATGAAAATGCCCTTTGCCTCTCATCCAACCGAACAGAAATATTCTGAAAACATTTGGCTAAAGACACAGGAGATCAATACCCATTAATAGCGGGAATCATCTTTTCCCCCTCTCCTCAAAGCAATAATGGATCGCTGTTACGTGGAACGTTTCTATTAAGGATAAACGCGAGGAAACATTTGGCGAAACAATATCTTCCGTTCGTTAGCACTGAACGCTTTGAAGCGAGATTGTTTCCCAAACACTGCTCAACACAATTCACATCCTGCAGCTAATTTTGATGAGAGGGACGTTAGGTTGAAAGAGGAAAATCCTTTGCGAGTTTATAACAATTATAGGATATGGCCTCTATTCATACGAAATGCGCTAGAACAAGCATTTTAGACATTGTATCTTGATCATTATTGGGATTAGATCATAATGAAACCCGAAATAAAAACGAATAGTTTTTATTGATTGTAATACTTTGAATTGATTTTGTGCGCGAAAACTGTTTATTAGTTAAAGTGTCGGAGATTCATAAGAGCGTACAAAGTCAACGATTGACAGCTGGCAACAGAATATCGAACGGTTTATCGCTATGCAGAATATTTTCGAATCTGAGTATAACAAATCAGGATTTAAAAAAAGTTAAAATAAAAAAAACTGATGTGTACACTACATGACTTCCTTCCATGAACTATTAAATTATAAAACATTTTGCATTTCATTTAAACTTAATGGATTGAATTAAATCTACTTTGTCGATAGCGCATAAACCACAACAGAATAAATCAACTCTTTAAAATTCACTATATTTATTTACCACAGCGACACTTTGGGGCCAGCTTCACTTAACAGCGTACATCTCATTCATTTTATAACACATCAGAATGCACAAAAATTAAGTATATCATCTGGAGAATTAACTAATCGTTGCCATATGTTCTATTCAAATACCATAACAAATCTAAAACGATGTGTAAAAGAAATTAAACAAAAAAAAGTTTTTCACAGACGATTCAGTATTTCTCTTTCAATTAATTCTGTTCTCACTTCACGACAGAGAAAAAATACATAAAAACTTAAAATATCTATGTTAAAAATTACGAAGTAAATCTTAAACACTTATTCCTCGAATAAATTCTAGAATGGATTAAGCATGATTTAATTCGCAATAATAAAACAAGGCATTATCTTTGTTGCTGGGAAGCTTAGTTTCGCTAGATCGACAACAAATCCAATATTCTCCTAAGTTTCAAATGTAATATGTCCGCCATGAGAAAAATGATTAGGCTTAGCCGCACATAAACTAATTTTAAATTGTTGATAATTCTACAAATCTTGCATGCATATTTACTAACCGCATACAAACATTAACCGAAAGATACGAACAACATAATTCAATCATCTTTAAAGCAAAAAATGCACTAACATATAAGAATAAAAAATCTGAGCTCATTGAGCCGAATAACAGAGTAGATACATACATAAATTTATATAATTTTGGTGAGGCCGATTGCAACAAAAATAGGAGGTAGACATCTACACGTTATAACAGTTCCATACGCAAAATTTCAACGTTCCGAGGCTACCCGTTTTTGAGTTATGCAAGATACATATATACATTCCTATGTACACACAGATACTACGAAAAAATCTCTTCAGAATCCATTTTAAACCAGTTTTATAATTTTTTGGGGGAGAAACGAGTCCTTTATTCTATTCTTATGTACGAATGTCACTCAAAAACATCGTTTAGTTGCATTCGATAGCGGTCAAAATAGATATTTTCGTTGAAATATGATACCTGAAATTTTTCGAAATTACAATACTTCCTTTTTACTTCGTACAAGGAAAAAAGAGAAGGAAAAATCTGAAATGTTTCCGATTTTAAATTATGTCCAAAGGGGCATATTTTTTAACATTTTGTGTGTTACTTTTATTTATTAAATATCAGGTTCTTCGCACTTAAACCATAAAATTCAGTTCAAGAGCAACATCAGAATAATTTTTAAATGAACATATATTTGGAATTTCCGATATAAAGTCTCGTGCGCTGAAGTTAAAAATATTTTTTATGTCCAACACTGCTATTGCTGGCTTTGAAATCCTTGAGTTTGTTAATCGAAAATTCTTTAACTTTTACAAAATATGAAATCGATAATAAAACAAATTGCAAATTTAAAATTTGGGCTCTCAGATACCTCCATATCGCAGGAGGATTACGTTATTAAAAATTGGATGGCTCTAGGTACCGTTGTTTTATCACAATGCGAGAAGCATATATACATTTATACAGATTCTACATTCTTTAATTTCTTTAAATATAATGCTTGGCGATAATATTTGGGGTGGCAACAATTTGAAAAGTGAAACAACGCTCAAAGCAAAATGCCAAAACGAAATTAAAAGTCCTTCTGGACAAATTGCCCCTTTGGACTAAAATTCTGAAAGCTTTCAGATATTCCAATACGCCCAAAGGCGGCGCTTTTTTAACGTTTTGTGTTAACGTTTTTTCACAATGACAAAAAATTTCAAATTTCTCTATTCTTGGATTCTTAGCTCAAAGGGCGTTACCCCAGAAGAGATATTAATTTAGTTTTGGTATTGTGCGTTGAAAACCTTTAAATGACGGTTCACGTTTCAAATTGTTGCCACCAAATACTATCCTCCTGCTTTCGATTTAAAGGAATTAAATAATGAATAATCTGCATAAATGTATGTATGTGTTCTCACATTATGATAAACAGTGTTACCTAGAGTCATCAAATTTTGAATAACCTAATTTTCCACCGAATATGAGCATCTGGAAGACCTAATTTGGAATTTGAAATTTTTTTATCTATTTCATATTTTGTAACACTTCAACGATTTTTTATTAACAAACTCAGCTATTTCAAAGCGAGCAATGGCAACATTGTACAAAAAAGAAATACTTTTATCTCGAGCGCGCGAGACTGTGTATTGAAAATTGTAAAGATATGCTCATTTTTAAATTATTTTGCGATATTGCTGTTAAACTGAATATTATGGTTTAAGTGCAAAGAACATTTAATAAAATAAAGGTAACACAGAAAAGATTTAAGAAAAAGTTCCCTTTGGGCGTAATGTAAAATCTGAAAGCTCTTAAATTTTTTTTTTTCATTTTGAAAAATTTTTTCTTAAGGTCATTTATTTTCACTATTTAATTTTTGCTTTTAAACTACAGAGATATTTCAAAAGAGTTACGCAATTTCCGCAACCTGTGCTAAAAAACAGCGCAGAGAAATACATCGTGACGAAACTTGAAGAATATGTGAACACAGTTTTTTCAAACTTCCCTCGCGTTCATACAAGATATCATCACATGACGTAAAATTAAC
>KK117454.1:0-25480 GCA_000611955.2 Stegodyphus mimosarum | reverse complement strand
ATCATGTGACCTCGCTCAGCCAATAGGACTATGCTCTGAGCTCTATGACTTTAGCATTGTACGACGAACTCTTGAGTTATTAGTATTCAGATAAATCGTAGAACTGAAGCTGTGTGCTGCTGTTCTCCATGAAGAAAATCTCCTCATTCTACTATTTACTGCCTGGAGTTGCCATGTCACCTATGATTCCTTGCCACTGCCAATGCCTAACTATACTGATATCAAAGCCATGCTGGGAAGGAATAAACTCCTAAACAGCTATGCTTTTAAATTTTATCTTTTAGCTTTCAATTATTGCTATCTTTTAGCCATTATTTGCTTTCTTATGCCTAGTTTACTGCAATTTGCCATGTATTTGCCTTAATCCTGACAAAATGGCCATTATAATTGCCATAATATCATCTAATTCATAAAATTCTTCCTGTTTCACCCGATTAGGGTGTTGATGCACAGAGCATCATCTCTTTTTGGCAATCAGCCTAAGGTTAATAGATTAGTAAAGACTCCAAGAAGTCGATGCTAATATTGAACTAATTGAAATGAAAATGAAATGAAAATTCGTAACAATATGTTCCTGATAGTATTTGGAGTTAATCTTGACATTTTTTTGCACTCTCTTTATTTTTAACTTGCCACTATAAGAAAAACCAGCAACAATCATGAATCCCTTAGAAAAACTTTCTTTCGATTCTTTGAACCATGTACTTAACTTTTTTCACCCCTTTTATGATAATAAATGGCTCTTTTTTTGTTACAATCATTTAAATACATCCATGCTTCATCTATTGTGACAATTGTTTTCCATTTTTCTTTGGATAAGTGTTTCTCATGTAGAATTCTGCAACGTGTCCTGCGTTGAGCAATATGCTTTGGAAGAAGACGATGCACATTGCGTTTTCTCGCTTTCTTAAGATTTAAATCAACGTTTATCATTTTGTTTACAGTGGCCATCGAGCATTTTAATGATTTTTCAACTGACCTTTGACTAAGGGGATTTTCTTTTAACATTAAACAACGTACCTTTGCAATAGTCGAAGATGTCCGTTTTTTCCTTGGATACCTGTTCGGAATTTTTGTCCCACTTGAGTCTCCAATTTGACGTTTGTTTCCTTTCTTGTTGATGATATTACCTATTGACGCTTTAGATATCACAAAACTCTCAAATCGTTTTTGGATAACGGAGTATGCATATTTCTCTTCGGAAAGAGCGTAAATGTAGCCTTCGAACCACTGCTTTGTTAAATTCGCCATTTTGAATAAAAACAAAACTTTCAAACCACAGACGATAATTTTGACTTTTAAAAACATAGTACAATTGCAATTACTTCTTTTGCAGCAAACGATTTTTTATTACCGTTTACTAAATTCGTCTAAAAAATGTGCGAACAGCCTCTGTAGAATATACAGTGTATTCTTAATGTTTCTACACATTGTGCAGTGATACAAGAAGGAAAATGATCAATACTTTTTATACATGTCTCAATTTAGAACGCTGTTGTCTTATGAGAAAGAAAATTCTCATTGAAGGAAAGAATTTCTCTCCCTTTTCCATTTTAATATCCTTTAAACAATACAATCTCTGAACTACCTTGTTTTCTTTCCGATTTCTCTCTCCATCTACAGAAGATACAATGTTTTCATTCATTCAGCAGTAAAGAGAATAAAACTCGGGCTATTTTCGGAGACGAAATTTCATTGAATGAAAATTGTGGATTCCTTCACAGGAATTCTTTTTGCCCCAAAAATGCCTTAAGCATGGATCGAATGTCACTTCAGAATGGGAAAAAGTGTTCAAATGCTAGATTAAATTGTGGATTTGTTGAAAGAATTTCTTTTGCGATTCATACATTTTATACTATTATTTTTACTCGGTCTAAAAAGAAGTTTAGTTAGAACATGGCAGAAATTTTTTAAAAAAATATATATGGCATTACTTTATTTCCCATTTATTGTCAATTACGAATACTCTTTATAGTTTCAGATATGAAAAAGTGTTTTAACAGATTCTACTTCTTGGAAGTGAAATTATTTCAGAAAATACACCTCTTTTCATTTCTTGAGATTAAATCTTAAAGTACGTACGAAAAGGAAATACGTTTAAATATATATCAACTTACTGTCTTCAGTTACTTAAACGCATGAATTTTTTTTTATTTCATTTTTTAAATTGACGTCAAATATGCATTAGAATTAAAATTAAGTAAAATAGCACAATACTAAGAAAAATCTAAACTAAGTTTTTATTCCAGTTTTTGGAAAACTTATTTTTGGCAAATGGCGATGTTATGCAAAACAAATATGACAGGCAAATGTGTAATAACAATTTTATGTAATAATGCAAACCTTATAAACTTGTTCAAACAATTTTAAAAATTCGTAAACGCAATAGATGTCCACACTATCACTCACAATAATCACGACCGTTACACCATTAGTGCTGCCACCATACTGAAACTTTCAGAACTATATACGTAAACAGTATGCATCCAATTAGTTACGCTATACAGCAAGTTAAAATGTGTGTTTTGATATGATTTACATGACTAAATATAAGTATGCTGCCAAATGTCAAATACATGCATTTAAGGGTTACGATTTAAATAGCAAATAAATGCTCACTTTACATGTAATTAATCCCAGACACGCGCTCAAAAGAAAAATTAATCACATTTTACAAATATGACATTCGTTGGGAAGTTCTTCTCTCTATAATGTTGTAGAGACATTAGATATTTTTTGAAAGCATGTGAGAGGAAACATGAGCAATGTTCTTAGCCATTGTAAAGACATTAGTTTATAAGATTATTTCGAAGCAGGAAAGATGAAAATTGTGCAATGCCTTCTACGGGACTCGAAATAAGGACCTCTCGAATACGCGCCAAGTGTGCTGACCACTACACCATGAAGGCATGCTAAGAAGGCGGGAGAAATACCTTATAAGGCAAGTCATCCCGAATGCTAAATTGGTTAGTACCAACCGTTTGACATACCTTTCGAAGTGAGTTCTAATTGAAGACAAAATATGGATATTTATGATTCTATTGCATTAGTGAAAAACCAAGCATCTAAAAAATCTGTCAATCCGAAGGTTCTCTTGATAGACTAGTGGTAGGTAAGATGGGTGAAAGAACTTTGAGTTTAAATCCTCACACTGTTCTTGAGCTAAAATAGTTACAGAAAAGGAATTTTCAGTTTAGCTCAATCGAAGTTGATATCATACGTAAACAAGAGAGATTTATCTTCAAATAATTTTTGAAATGAGAGACCAAACATATTTGGATATTACTACGTATGTAGAAGCAACAAATTTATAGGCATCAAGCAAGTCCTTTCCTTCTTCTATTTCTCCGTTGCTAGTAGGATTTTCTTTGCTGAGAGTATACCAGTCCAACTAATGAAATTATTCATTTAGTGTGGTTAATGAGAAGCAACGTTCAATGCAAGTAGCGTTATGCTTTCAAATCGTATTTATCCAAATTTCTGAAATTATAAATTTTATCCAGCAATAGACCATTTTCAATTACTATAATCACAAATATTATAATGCACATTTCAGATGCATTTACATACGTTATTTCTCCCGCCTTCTTACCGTGCCTTCGTGGTGTAATGGTCAATACACTCCGCTAAATTCGAGAGGAGGCAAGGGCAGTGCCAATTTTTCGTAATTTCTGCTTTGGAAAGATACCTAATATCTCTACAGTGGCTCCCGAACTAAAAAAGGTGATGGAAGATGATTCTTCACCGGACTGGTGGTGGATGATGCCCTCACCAGGATTTGGCGTTTTGTCCCGTAATGACCAGTCGTCCTTTAAAACGGGGAGCATGTAAGGTATTTCTCCCGCCTTCTTCACATGCCTTCGTGGTGTAATAGTCATCACACTCGGAGCGTACTCGAAAGATCCGAGGTTCGAGTGCCGGTGAGGGCATTCCTCATTTTTTTGGCATTTTTTGGACTACAGAGGCGCTCGATCTAAAAAAGCTGGTGGATGATGATTCTCCACCGCCAAGACTTGGCGACTAGGTTCCCTGATCCGTAATCGCCTTTAAAAGGGGGATGTATAAGTTATTTTTTCTGTCTTCTTAGCATGCCTAGGTGGTGTAATGGTCCGCACACTTGGCGCATATTCGAGAGGTTGGAGGTTCTGACAAGGGCAGCGCTCATTTTTTCATGACAGCTGCGTTTAAAAAATATCCAATGTCTTTACATCGTTAAGCATTGGATGCTCGACTGGCAAATGAGCGGTCTAACTAATGAAACGACTAATAAAGCTTCTAATGAAGCAAGTTATCTTCGTTAACGAAGAAGTTTAATAGCAGATTTTTGGAGAATCAAAAAAACACTGTAGTTCTTTAATGGCAACGATAGATATTTTTACTTTATAAGAATAATGTAAAAATAACATGAGAACATCAATCTTTTGTTTGGTTTTAATGGCTTAATTTTGTAATTCTCATTAAATTTTGATTACATACCCGTTAAATTTCAGTTCCACTGTCTCAGTTTAAAGAGCTTCATGGATCATTCCCACTTTCTAATGGTTTTATGAAAATACACTTCTGACCACCGTAATTGCAACACCCTGAAGGAAACATGCAAATAACATGAAATTTACAACATGCATTAGCGGAGGTCAGATATGCAAATGATTAGAATTTCAGCTCAGACGCACATAGCGGGCCTGTGGCGCCACTTCAAAGCACTATTTAAGGCTTGGAGTTTTCGACGATTTCAAGTTCGTCAATTGTGTTTTTCTTGTGGTTTTTTCAAAAAAAAAGATCAATTATGCCTCGTAGTAAACAGCGATCATCGTTTTATCAAGTATCCGAGTTCGACAGTGGCCTACCGAGAGTGTGGATTATCTTTCAGGAAAATCGGTAGTCGTGTTGGACGAAATCAAACAACTGTAATGCGGATATGTGATCGTTGGATACAGGAGGGTACGACGAACCGACCTGTTCGATCGCATCCACTTCAGTGCATCACTTCACATGATGACAGGAACATTGTGCGCATGGCAGTGACGGAGTCACATCATGAACCATAACACAGCACATTCAGTCTGTAACGCTTCATCCATTGCCCACGGGTAACATACGACGCCGTTTACAGCAGAGTGGTCTGTCCGCAAGACATCCTTGCTTCGTCTACCCTTGACGCAGAACCACAGACGTCTCCACCGCCAAAGGTGCGATGAAAGAAGGATGTGGACGGCAGAATGGAACGAAATTGTCTTTACTGACGAGTCACACTTCTGTCTGCAACACCACGATGTTCGGATTCGAGTCTGGAGACACCGTGGAGAGAGGATGCTGAACAGCTGCGTTATGCACCACCACAATGGTCCTGCACCGGATATTATGGTATGGGGCGGTACTGGATATCACTCTCGAACTCCGCTAGTACACATTGCCGGTACTTTAAACAGCCTGAGCTACATCTCCGAGGTGTCGGAGCCAGTTGTCCTTCCTTACCTTCAGGGCTTGCCCACAGCCATATTTCAACATGATAATGCGTGACACACTTGACACACATTGTTCAAGGGTTCTTAGTGAATCGCCAGACTAAATTGCTTCCCTAGCTGGCTCGCTTACCGGATCTTTCACTGATAGAAAACATGTGGTCCATGGTTGCTGAACGATTGACCCAGATTACATCCCAAGCTGCCATACCAGGTCAACTTTGGCAACGTGTGGAAGCTGCTTGGTCTGCTGTACCCCAAGAACACATCCAAAGTCTCTTTGAATCAATGCCGAGGCATGTGGCAACAGTGATCTCCAACAATGGCGGTTACTCTGGCTACTGATTCTGGAAGAAACCACACTTCACAGAAGTCTATAAATTTAATCATTTGATGCTTGGTCAACATGTTATCTACTAAATAAATTTTGTTGTGATATCTCTTGTCTTCCTTGGTGTTGCAATTTGGATGGCCAGCAGTGCATTACACCTTTACGTAAAACACGTTTGTTTTGACTAAGACACCTTTGTAAAATAATTTTCAGTTTTTTTATATAAATTATTATGAGAAACAGACAAATAGGTGGAAAAGCGTTGTTATCACATATTAATTTCTGACAAGGTTCTGAGAACCTTGAAAAGTATAGTCTTTTCTAATTTGGGAATTTTATAATTTAACTTCTCCTGGGTAAAACTAAAAAAGTTGATCATTGTGAAACGCAAGAATCTTCTGCATGGGTAACTTCCTGCTAAGTTTCAGGTATATTTTGGTCTTGAGCTTATAAAACTAAACCGGTTCGATAAGTAGAAGCCTCCCCTCCACGTATTCAGCAAAGCTTCGCTGATCAAGGTCCATATCTGTAGAAGTAATTTTCAGAAAAAAAAAGTTGGTGTCTAGGAGTAGATTTTCCGATGCCCTAGACCTCAATAATAGATGTAGTCCTAGACCTTCAATAATAACCCTGAATTTTGCAAGTTCAATTGTAAATTTTAAATGAAGTAGATAAAGTTGTCGTGTTGAGCATAAATGCAGCTGTAGGAGTTAAGTCAAGCTTCATTAATACACTTTGAAAAAATTGAAATAATTTAAAATTAAATAATTAAATTGACAATTAAAAATTATAACACAAATTAACACTTATAAATAATTAAAATAATATTATAATTATAAATAATTAAAATAATATCATAATTATAAATTATTAAAAACTAATATATAAAAATTAAATAATTAAGAATGAAAAATTCAAATACAGTGAGATTTGCTTACAGAATTAAACACTAACTATAGTGACTTTTATTTCTACAACACGTATTAATAATTATTCATTACTTCTCATTTACACAAAGATTTCGTAATTACGAAACCATATTACTAAAATTATGATATTATAATGAAGAGTTAAATCCAAATGTTTCTTTTAAAATTACGAAGCTGATTTTCATTAGATCAAAAAGTGATTTCAGAGATGTTACAGTTTCGCATACACGAATAGCTAATAAATTCCATCAGAAGACGGACGGCAGCTGAAAGAGTCGTTAAGTTTAATTCTACTTTATATCGAACACCTTTTTCTCCCTAATCTTTTACGCCGACATTTGAGATTCGGAGTAATTTCACCAAGCGTTAAATTAGCTACGAATCCCTCTTGAGCGTTCACAAAATAAAAATGACAAAAAGTTTAGAATAGTTGGAACTAATTAAATTTCTAAAAAATTAAAATGTCTTTCTGATCCTTCACATTCTAGTTTGACATATAGGGGTGATTTATATATTTGACTTTGCCATATATATGTTTGCCTCCTCATTATTTTTTTGCAATCTAACGCAGAAGGGCATATGAAACCTTTTTATATGTTCTTCATACTTTAAGTTATGACAAGAGAGGTAATTGTAAAGCGTTGTGAATTTTATGAGATTTACTGTGATTTCTCAAATAAATATAAAACTTTTTCGTTAATATTGATTGTATCAGATTTTCCCTCTTCTTTTTTAATATTCGTTTTAATTGCTCGACTAATTTTCCTATTTAATTAATTTAAGTAGTACCTTTCAGCAGAATTTGTACAAAGAATTGAAAATAATCTTTCTCGAAAATCCAAACCAAGCCTTTGGACTTATTTGAAAGTAATTAACCCTCAATTTTGAAAATTTCCTTTGAAAAACTGAAAAAAAGGTATTTTTGAAAATTATGTCTTCTACTACCTTTTAATACTAACAAAATATTCGATGCTAGTAATTCTTTTTTCTAAATTTAAAGACATGTTTCATTATGAAGAAAATACATGTATGTGTAGTTTACACTATAAGGTATTTCTCCAGACGTCTTGTCATGCCTTTGTGGTGTAGTGGTCAGCAGGTCGATGCATATTCGAGAGGTCCGTGGTTCGAATCCATGCGAAGGCGTTGCTCATTTTTCATCTCTCCTACTTTCAAAAAATACCTAATGTCTCTACACTGGCGACTGATTATCTTGTGCAGTTATTTAAAAACAGCATCAGATTATCTGCTGGTACTGTAAACACCTTATTTTATTATAACGAAATATTTTTAATTTTAGAAACTTTGCCTTCTGATTTCAGTTTCCTGTCAAAATATAAATTTTAATGACGTGTATGCAAATCTAAATATTTAAGCAGCGGTTTTAAGAGTTGTAGTATGAGAGTAAGTTCCGAATTAATATCGCCTGTTTGAAGTAGCTCTGTACCTGAACAATTGGTGCTAAGCCACCCGCATTAGATTATTATTGATATTCTAGATTCGACTTCGCTGTGTGCAGCCGATTTAGCGGTTTCGATAAAGAAGAAGCCAATCGTGTAGCTCATCTTTAATTTTACTGTGATTGTCGATTTTATTTTCTCCTCACGTTACTTAGCTATAAGTAGTGATAAACTGTGAGCACCGAGTGAGTGCGTTTCTGTTTAGCTTAGTTCAAATAAAAAGGTTATTTAAACATTCTTCTCCAGTCATCTGTTCTTCCAAGAGCTAGCGAGAATTCCTCGCTACATAGTTTTTTCAGTAGAGTCTTCAATGTATGATTCCAAAACGAAGTAAGAACCTCTACAATAGAATGGTTTGGAGTTATTTAATATGCAAAAGTGTGTGGGGTTCCACCTTTTTATTTCACAGTTCAATGTGAGGAACCTTGTACACCGATAAGCGAATAATCGCTTGAACAGAGACGTAAAAGTGTGTGTGAACAGAGACATAAAGACTCAAGAAGGATTAACTACCCTTTATTTCTCAAAATAAAGATCAACACAGTCTGCTCCTATCTCGGAACGTACAGCAAAGCCTCCACTTGGGCTTGAACTTAAATTAAGTAAAACTTAACTAATGCTTAACTAAAAGATATAACCAAAGCTATCAGGATTCTAAGTAGTTGGCCCCTAGATCACAATTAAGTAGGCAAAGCTATGAAGGGCCTAAAGTAAGGCCGAGCGTAGTAATAGCTTACAGAGAGACGTAGTCCAAAGGCAGAAACTCTGGCTAGTGAGAAACTCTGGCTCTCTAACGAAGTCAGTGAAGCATCGACTTAAATACTACTTTTACTCATTTGCATTAAACGCGTTTCTAAAATACCTTCTGGTAGGAAATTGTAAGCTGAAGGTAGAAGAAATAGGAAAGGTGCATAAGCTAACTGTTATAAATTTAGGATAAACTTTACAAGTATTTTCTCAATTTTTGTTAAATCATATATAAAAGAACGATCATGTGAGGGAATTTCATATATTCAGCACAATACTTAAAGAAAAGCTTTTATGAAAGAATGTTATTATATGCATTACTGTTGGTTATTATTTTATTACAATTACTTTGAAATTCTCATTGGATAATACAAAACATGTATTTTTCTAAACTCTGTAGGTCTTACATATCTTATAAATAACGTAGAGATTCTTATCTAGATTCTTGAAGCAGGTGAACTGTAATTTAAATTTAGACAGAAATGAAAAATATGAGTATTACTGAGATTCACGAAATAGAGGATTACTAAAACAAGTGAAAATACACTTTCGAAATGCAAAACAAAATGGAAGAATTTGACGCTCCTCCTCTCCTTAATTTAAAGAAGCAGGATGAAACAGAATTCTTCGATAAGTCAGAAAATTTTCTTCCTTTTTCTTCCCTAGCTTTTAAAACGAACAACTTTAAAGCAAGTCCAAAGAGACTGATTTGTATAACGATTACGTGCGAATGCAATTTTTATGCCTTTCCCTCTTAATGCGCTGTATCAGGGATTTTAAGAGAAAGCCATTTTTCACGAAAACCAAATTCAGCCTTTTCATCGGTGTGTAAAATTAGCTACATTAAACTCAATACGAAAATGCAGCCAATCTAAATTGCTGAGCGAGGTTACAAAAACATTTAACTTATTATAGTCGTGATTTCTCTGGCCTCGGAAGGAAGTAAAAAAAAAGTGAAATAACAAACAAAAAACTAGAAGCAAAAGGCGAATAAGGAAGCGAAAAAAAAATCTCATTTGGTCATTGATTTGAAGTAAAATATCCGGACTTTACTCCCTGGTGGCCGTTACAGCGAATGATGTCAAAATTTATCTGGAAAGGATTCCTTCTTTTTGCAAACGATTTTTTTCTCTCCCTTTTCCCTAATTTGTTGTTACCGAAAAGGGGAATCGTTTGTAGCAGTCATCAAATAAATGAAGAATATTAAACTCTGCAGACGATAAATCACGTTAAAAAAAGGCAAGTTATCGAGGGAATCAAACGCAACAAATGAGCGCTCCATTATTTTTTACCACCGTGTTCTACTGCATGATTTCTCTTGCTGCGAGTGGCAACAGCAGGTCGCAATGTCGCTAACAGACGTTGCGGAGCGTTACATTCATCAAGCATAGAGCGGAGGCGAGCATGGGGAAACGAGAGATTCGGCGCAGCAGTTGTTTGTATATTTGCATATTTCTTTATTACTAATACTTCAGCGCGTTGCTTGGGAATACTTCAGCTCGTTCGTCAGAAGCTCGCGTGCGAAATAGAGTACTTTTCGTTCCTTCGCTCTGTTTATCGTATCACATTTTTCCAAATGGAGACACGTAAATATGACAAACTTTGCATTCCACAGGTGTTGAAATAGTTTTCTTTCCATTTCCCTCAGCGAAGCGTCAAGAACATATAAACGTTGGCTGAATTGGGAAGGAAAAAATAATATCAACATGGAATGTAAAACAGAATAAAAATAAATAGAGAAACATCTTCTTTATCTTATGTTGGTGGTTTATGATGAAATAGTTGAAAATGATTATCTATATATCTATAATATCGCGAATTAAAATTCAAAGTGACGCTTTTTGCGTATTAAATACCTAAATAAAAGTATATTATTTGAATTACATTTGTTTCTTTAAATCTTAGTAACTTTTTGCTGAAAGCAAGCAATACATAAATTTTTAGAATAAAAACGTAATTTCTTTTGTATGCTCTGAAATCAAATCGAATCTGATATAAGATTATTTGGCATTAAAAGACTTAATTACTTGGTTTATGATGGGGGAAACTGCTATATTAAAATTTTGATTTTGCAACTAAGCCTTTGGCAGGATCAGCTAAAAACATTACGAGAAATAATCGAGTGAAAATTTAAGCTCTAAATATTTAAAATTATTATCATTCTCGATTTGTAGCATGAAAAATGTAATCATATCAGTTGCTTATAGAATACTTGGTAAAGCTACATTTTTAGATATTACCTCGTAAAGTTTTTAGGGTTATAGATGCAGGAGACGCTAAAAATGTGCAGCACTCCGGCCGGGACTCGCACCCGGGCCTTCCGATTGTACTTTCGGTACAGCCTACTTTCTACCGACTACTTTGCAGTTACTCCACTAAGGCATGTGGTCAGGCGAGAGAAAAGAACTTACAACAACGTTCCTTTTCTTCGAAATTATTGCATTTTAATATTTGTCCTTTTAAGAAAGAAAAAAATGCAATAGCCCTAGTGGCGCAACAGCCCTAGTGGGCCACGGCCTGCAGGTCTCTTTTTCTGTTTTCTTGACCTTTTTGGACCCCGGAGTGCACCAGTATATGACCTGGGCAAGTGGTCGGCTTCACGCAGGATCCCCGGTGTTTAGTTCCCAAGCGAACTTAGTACTCATTTTATTGACCCACTTAAGGGATCAAAGGCTGAGTCAACCTTGCCCAGCCCGGGGATCGAACCCCGGACCTGTGGTGCAACTGAGCGACGTGCTAGCCACCTCGCCACTGGGCGGTCATTAAAATAAAGTTTCAAATGCTCATTAAAATTATCCGTTGTATAATATATGAATTAAATTTTATTAGCCCAAAGAGGCAATTTGCCCAGAAGTGCTATTAATTTCGTTTTGGCATTTTTGTGTCGTCCGCTATAAAACGGTGTTTCACTTTTGAAATTGTTACCATCAAATATTACAGCCCTGCATTAAAGAAATTAAATAATGAAGAATATGCATGAATGTATGTATGTTTCTCGCATTGTGATAAAACAACGGTACCTAGAAACATCAAATTTTGAATAACGTAATTCTAAACTCGATTATGGGCATTTGGAGAAAATACCTCCAGCGCGCGAGACTATGTACCCGAAATTCTAAAGATATGCTCTTTTTAAATTATTTTGCGATATTACTGTTGAATTCAATTTATGTCTAACATGATATTTAATAAATAAAGATAATACACAAAACATTAAAAAAGGCCCCTTTGAGCATAATATAAAATTTGAAAGTTTTCAGACTTTTTCCCCCCAGGTGAGCGGGCTTTCCACCTAATGTAATGACCAAACAGAATAATGCCCGATCATCGGAAGAAAAATCTATATTGTTCGCTAGCAGAAAGAAATAGTTATAGTAGTAAGGTTTATTTCATTGACATCTTTGCATATTGTGCTAAAAATAATTCATATATACATCATAATATAATCTAAGAAGAATGTTTTTATTCCTCCTGTTGAATCGGCTGCCTTGAGTCTTAGAAGTCTCATGAAAAATACAAATATAATACAATAATATACAATAACGTAATACAATAGTAATGTATACAAGCATATTGTCCATAAAGAATAAACCATCAAATCGTCCATAATAAGTGCATTACATACTATAAATTGCAATTGTTCTAATGTTTCACAATACTAAATTAATTATATTCCAGAGTTAATATTATAGTTCAAAATTTCATCCTTAATGGGTCCATTAATTGCTATGAACTCAATTACTGAATTCCAATACTACTAAGTGAAGAAAAAACAGTCATCCAGAATGAGCCTCTAATAAATCTATAAGAAATAAACCAATCAAAGTAATATAAAAGGCAAAGTAGAATGTCCAGAATTAAACTCGTTACAAAATCCGGTACAAATTTGCTCCCGTTTGGTAATTACTGTAACGATGCTTTGGTAACGAATTTAAACTCCGTTTGGTAGTGATTAATTAAAAGTATTTGCGTATAACAAGTAAACATATTATTAATATTTGAAAGATAAATAAAAAAATCAAATAAATGACAACCGTGGAAAGTGGCTGTTTGACTGGCCACGTGGCCTAGCACATTGCTTTGCCAATCTATACAGTATATTGGTTAAGCGGAAAAATTTATGAAAACCGATTTGTCATTAAAAGTAGATTTAAGGTTAACGGCTGGATGTATGGACGTTTTTGTAGTTTTCCCCGTGTATAACGTCTGTACAAGCCAGTTTTCCTTGAAACGTCATCCACGAAGGCATCCCTCCCCAGTTCTAGTGTGCTTCGCCATAAGCCAATAAACCAAACCAACCAAGCTGGAGAAACCGTTTACAATTAACTTAAGCAAAATATAATGCAACGATTTGGTTGTCAATGGTTTTAGAGAAGCTCAAACACAAATGCTGAGTTCGTTGTTTAAGATATTAAGTTATATTTAAGTTATATAAAGTTTCCATATCTATTAATTTATTGTTACAAATATTTAATTATAAATTATATATAATTTAAAGTTTAATAAACATGTAAAGGTATATTTGAATATTTCTTAATTACATATTTTTAGTGTTTACTTCCCTGCACGAAGAAAAGGAAGTATTGTAAGCGCGAAAGGTTTCGGTTTTCATATTTCAACGAAAATAGCCATTTTCACACCTCTGGAATCCATTTGAAAAATGTTTTTGTGCGACATCTCTACGTATGGACAGAACACAAGACTCTTTTTCCAAAAATGGATTGTAAAATGGATTCAGAACATTTTTTTTTCCATGACGTCTGCACGTACATATGTATATATGTATCTCCCATAACCCAAAAACGAATAGTCTCAGAACGTTGAAATTTTGTACATGGGACAGCTATAATACGTAGAGTTGCACCCTCTCTTTTGGTTGCAATCGACCTCGCCAAAAGTAAGTATGTTAAATATGTAGATATATATATAGTTTATACACTCAAGTTTGTGAAAATTGCAACACCAAGAAGGAATCGTCATAATTGAATGCAATTTAATACACAGTTGAGTGGTAGTGGTACAAATAAATGATTAAATGTTCAAAGCAAACAAACAAGAACAAGAGATCAGAATCAGTATTTTGTGTGGCCACCACGCGCCGCAATAAGTGCTGCTACACGACGTGGCATGGAGTCAAACAAAGTTTGAATGTCTGACTGAGGAAGAGCATTCCATATCGTTTGTACGCGTACCCAAAGTTCGTCTGCAGACGCAACAGGACGAGGATCACGAGCAAGACGCCGACCAATGACATCCCACACATGTTCAATTGGCGACATATCCGGGGAACACGCAGGCCAAGGAAGAAGCTGTACCTGCTGCGCTGCAAAGAAGGATTTAACAATCCGAGCAGTATGAGGGCGGGCATTGTCCTGTTGAAATACAGCGCCTGGCAAGCTTTGAAGGAAGGGAACAGCTTCGGGCTGTAGAACTTCACGGATATACCGGTTGCTGTTCAGATTGCCCACAATTCGTAGCAATTGAGATCGTCTATGATATGCTATGGCGCCCCAGACCATAACTCCGGGTGTTCGTCCACTGTGGCGTTCGATAATGCACTCCGGAAGGTGGCGTTCACCGGCATAGCGTCTGACACGAATGCGGCCATCATGGTACCACAAATTAAAGCGGGATTCGTCAGAAAACACGACATGCTGCCAATCAGCACGCCAGTCTCTATGCTGATTGGCCCATTGTAGCCGCAGGCGGCGATGGTCGTGCGTTAGGGGGATCCTGTATAAAGGAGTCCGTGCGCGCAGTCCACACTGCAGCAGACGTCTACGAATTGATGAAGCACACAATGAAACACCTGTAGCTATTGACCACAGTGCTGCCAATTGTCTAGAGGAAGCTGTACGGTCCGTCCGCGCCATGCGGACCAGGTGTCTATCATCGCGAGCTGACGTCACATTTCGGGGTCCACTCCCGGATTTCCGAGTTGTCCGACACTCGTCCGTCCACTGCTTCCAAACGCGCATCACTGTGCTGCTGTTACGCTGCACACGAGAGGCTACTGCACGATACGACAATCCAGCTTCACGAAGGCCGATGATTCTCCCTCGTTCAAACTCTGTAAGTTGTTCAAATCTCGCTCTCTTTCGTCGACGAGGCATAAGTACAGATTGAGTTAACGTTTACCACTAGCAGATAACCACCGATAACCATACACGCCTCGCTACAGCCGTCTATTTATTCGGATCCATCAGCCGTTCAGAGGGCGCTGCTCAGCATACGCATGCGCTACGGATTTGCAATTCTAATCATTTGCATATCATGCGCTACTTTGCATTTCCTGAAAATTTCAGCTCACTGGCGTAAGTCCTTCATGGTGTTGCAATTTTCACAAACGTGAGTGTAGAAAGTAGTAGAAGAACTAAGAGACCTTTTAGTCAAGAATTCTGCGCATTGAGCTGCAAAATTAAAATTTAAAGCCAAGTAAAGGAAGTGAAATTCTAAAAGCAATTGCCTAAAAGAAAATAGGATATTCATGTTCCTAGCAAAAAGAGAAAAATTCTAAAGGCAATCCCATAAGAGTAAATTTGATACCCAAGTTCCAAGGTTTAAAAAAAAACTTGAACAAAATTAATTACTCAAAAGAATAACGCAAAAAAACTAAATGTTGGTATTCAAGAAAATCAACATTTAAAAATTTTGTAACACGTAAAAAAACATTAAATCACAATCAAAATTAAAATTAAAACACCAGAAAAATACAAAAAATAGCAGTAAATGGCAATTTAGCCTACGTCGAGCTTTTTGTGGACTTGTCAAGGGAAAAGCACATCAGCTCGTACATAGGTATTCTCCATTACGCGTTTCGTCATATATATATATATATATATATATGTATACCCACACTGCTACCTGGTTGGATGAGCTCAGTTTTTTATTCTTACATGTTCGTAAATTGTGCATTTTTTTGCTTTAAAAGTGATTGAATTATGTTGTTCTTATGTTCCAGTTACGGTTTTTATGGCTTCAGCAGATATGCATGCAATAGTTGTAGCCTTATTAAAAACTGAATAGTTCTTCGAGTGCTGCTAAGCCTAACGAAGCTGTCATTGGTTTACATTTGAAACTCTTAGTAGAATAGTGAATTCAGTTTCTGCACTTTCTTTCTGCTGAGTGGGACTGAAAGTAAACTTTCAGTTTTGTGCACCGAAAAATCTGCCTTCTGGCCCTCTGTGCGAATTGCTTGTTTCTGAGTAGAAACTTTAATTTTTTTAACTGTATTTGGTATTTTATGCTTTTCTGTATTTTATAAATTTTAATGAATATGACTTAAGTATTTTGGCGTTGCCGTGAAGTGAGAACTGAATTAATTCAATAAGAAATAGATCTCTAATGAAATTCGAGGAAATATGGTAAAATGAAATACAGCCAAAATTGTGTATAACTTGATAAGCAGTAAAAGGAAAGGAAGTCAATGTAGTGTCAATATAAGAGTTTTAAATGCATAATATTGAAATAATCAACACACACACTTTTAGCACAGTGTATGTATAAGGTCTGTATTATTTTTATTAATAATTATTTTAATTAGTTAGCCTTTCCTGTCACTCCTTGTTTCCGTTGCCTTTCCTCACTAGGATGTAAATAAATTAGGGTGAACAAGAATATATTTAAACAGAAGTAGCGAAAAGGTTAGTCAAAGTGAGTTTTCGCTGCTGAGTGTGCACGTTGTTATTTGTACTAGCTGTTTAAATTCTGAACATCGCCTATTCTTGCCGCCAAAGTTTAATATTACCCCGGAGTAGGTTTCTGAGTCACCTTGCCAGGTTAAATTAATTTGTGTAGTCTTGAACTACTCTAACTTATCATTAATTTTAGTTTAGTTTACCATTATCTTTAGCTTAATCACCACAAGTGGATGGCGGATTTTGTAAGCACGTAAGACCGTGCCGTCTGTAAGTACTTGAGTTCAGTAAAAGGATTTTTTGTTTCCTCAGTCTTTCCCTTGTTAGGTTAACTTCAGACTTAGCGAGAAGTCACTAAACAGACCTTTCAAGTAGGTGTAATGGTAGTTTACGTTTGCAAAGAAGACTCGGTCTTACATACAGTAAGCTTCGTTCGTCAGCTAAGACATCATATTCGTAAATTTCATGTTCACTAATTCAAACATTATTTTTCTAGCATAACTGAGCCGAATTATGTTAGAAGCATCTTTTTATACCACTAATAGTTAACATTTTCTTGAGATTATCAGTTAGTTAGAGCTGGAAGACAGTTTCCCATGAGATTTTAAGCGGAGCGAGCTCATGACTGGTATAAGAAGCATCTTCATCTGATCCACCATATACAGATATGTATAATATTTTATGATGAGCAAGTAGCCGTAATAATACGTCGGAAAAGATCCATGTTTAGTAAAAGCCTTTTGCCTAAGAGAAAATACGGAACGTCATTTCTAAATTCTGCATGTCTCTGAACGTTTGCATTCTTAGTTTAAGAAACACCTTCTAAAAGGACCAAAACTTAGATAAAAGAGAAGTTTTTAAGAGGCACATAAACTTTTAACTAGAGGCTTATATTTATATAAAATAATATCTCATCCAAACACACGCACATGGAGAAGAAAAACAACTAAACTTTTCGACAGTTTTTTTAGGGAATCATTTCAATTTTTAGTTTCTGAAACTTCAGGGAATGGTTGACGTTACGTGTGGGGTATTGTCGAAACTTAAAGAAATAATCGTGTTTCTTCAACTTTTTCCCAGAGGAAAAGAGGAAAATGAAAACTGGATGCGTGCTGCTAAGAAACGGCAAAAAATTGGGAATGTGGAAGACATGTTGGGAAATATCGCTGAAGTCACGCCACTCCTCTAAACAAGAAAAGGGGGGAGGAATCTCTTGAGTAATACATATAACTGCAGCCGTATTATACGTTACTTATTGTTCTGTGAATAATGAAGCCGAAAAATCTCAAGTGTGAAATTTGTATTCGTAAGCATTTCAAAACAATTTATACATATTATGGTTTATAAGCTCTTTTTATTTCATAACATCTTACCAGACATTCCTTTATATCTTTGGATAAAGTGTCAACTTTAAATTCATAATATTATATTTGTTTTTAACACGTACCAGTACATTATCCCGCATTACCTTTTTGGATGGTATACAGTTCTGCGATAAGATGCTATTAAAATATTCAATTTAAAACATAACTTCAATAAATGTAATAATAATAATTAATGACAGTGTTGGAATTTTATATGAATGTCTGAGTGTATTTCTTTTAGCTGAAGATTGATTTCTATCTATTTTGTTGTACTATGTTTTGTTTTAAATTTTTTAACATTTGGAAGAAATGTTGTGTTTAGTCCAACATAATAATAATTCATTATAAATATACATAATTGCCAATTCGAAAAACATAGTTCATTATAAATATGCATAATTGCCAATTCAAAGATACATAAGTTATGTTATTTTACCTTTGAATTTATCTCTTATTTATTATCTATTAAACTGTCTTTGGTTTATTATCTATTAAACTACTTTTTATCTATTATCTTTTATATATTATACTTTCCTTTATCTAATATCTATTAAACTACCTTTTATCTATTATGTATTTTTTGTTGTACTGTGTTTTTGTTTTAAATTTTTTAACACTTGGAAGAAATGTTGTGTTCAGTCCACCATAAAATCCTATTCATTATAAACATACATAGTTGCCAGTTCGAAGATGCATAAATTATGTTATTTTATCTTTCAATTTATCTTTTATCTATCATTTATTTCTCAGGCAAGAGGCTCTTGGAATCATAAATAATATTCCTCCCCAGGTCTTTGTGATTTATACAGATGGAAGTAGATCAGATAAAGGCAGAGCAGGGAGTGGTATTTATAGTAACACTCCTGAAGGATACATCGGATGTAACATCAGAAACTCAAATCATTACTCGGTCTTCAGATCGGAACTTATCGCCATCAGCATAGCACTTGCTTATGCTCCCTGTTCGACTAACGACATTATATGGATTCGGACAGACAGTAGAAACTCCATTTAGTAGCTTAGCAACTGGCCTAAGATCATGGATAAGACCGGTCAGAATATCATATCTAAACTTCTTGAGCTTGGACAGCGTGTAAATCAATACACCTTCAGTGGATAACGTGTCATGTTGGGGTGTATGGTAATGAAAGGCTAATGATCTTGCAAGGAAAGATTGAAAACAAACATAGCGTGGAAAAATTCTCCTGCTCACCACTGGTAAATCGCTGAGCAACCAGGCCTGTCACTACAGAGTAAAAAACTAGATCTCTCCAAACAGCCATGGCTAGATTCAGAAGCGGACATATTCGATGAATTCAACGGGGGAATAGACCTTTCTCACGTGTGCGTGTTTCCTTTCTGCCTCTCTCGCTCACCTACTGGATTGCATAGGCGCCTCCCTGAGACAGCTGTCTGCTGAGCAGGATGTTATCAGAGATTAACTTGTGCAGTAAGGGTTCTTGGACTTTGTATAGGCTTTCCTACCCCAAGGGGATTAGTAACAAGGACAACAACAACATCTATTAAACTACCTTTAACCTATTATATAGTTATCCTTTATCTACTAAACTGAGGGAACTGATTCAGTGTGAAATCCATAAAATTATACAACTATGTAAATTTAAGAACAGTTATTTTTTAACGAATATCGCAAGAAGAAAACTTTAATTATTTTTAACGGTTAAAAATTGTTTGAAAAATAAAAAGGAAAATTTTTTTCGCAAGAAGGATAGATTTAAAAAACATGATTTGTGTTTAAAAGTAGTATTACTATTAAAATTATAAATTAAAATTGCTATTAAGAATAATAGTAAGTTCCAAGAATAGAAAAATAAGATCAGGATGTAAAAAACAAATATTAAAACACTCTGCCCATTATTCGCAAGTTTGTCTGTTGTAGCAGGTATGGCAACAAATCGATCGTCAAGCGATTTTCAGTACAACGTGGCCAAGAGAAGATTTCGATGCGAAAACGCAGCTTAACATTTCCTGCTTCTTTAATATCATAATTAAGTTTAGAATTTGCCTTGAGCACCAGCTGTTCAGAGTGGGAGAGCGGCGACCTGCATCACCTTTCATCCGTTCACTGCCCATCATGTTCAAGTAGCATACTCCGACGCTTTCGAGAGGCCCAGGTTCGAGTTCCGGCGAGAGTATTGCACAATTTTGCCATCTCTTGCTTTAAAAAATCCTAAGAGCTCTACAATATAATATCTTTGATTTATTTTTTAAGTTCCAGCTTTTTCAGAAAGTAAGGCTTTTAAAACCAATCAATATGCTTCTGAATAATTTGAATCGTTGCTTTTGAGTAATGTATCTAACTGTTGTAATTTATAATACACTCATGTCCATAAATTAAGGATAATTCGGAGTCACGCGGAAATCGAACACTAAAATAAATATCACCTGTAAAATCACTACACACATCTTCAAGAATCATATGCAAATTTCAGGAAGTAACCAGACGACACCGATGGTACTTCACAATGACGAGAGTGTAAGAGAGTGATATATAAGGAATACAGGCAAAGAAGTAAAATTGTTCGCAGGCGCTTTATAAGCATTTCAGTGCAATAACCGAACAGTTCTGACATAAAGGACGGATTTGGATGATTTTTCAAGTGGTAGAATTATCGGCCATCTGAAATGTGGACGTACCCAACTGCAAGTATCAGACGAATTTGGAATTGTCCAGAGCGTCATCTCCAGGTTTTGGCAACAGTTCCAAAATGATAGTAATGTGAGTAGAGGCTATAGAACTGGTCGCCCCAGAGTTACAACGCCGAAAGAGGGCCGGTATTTGGCAGTTACTGCCAAAAGAAACAGGCGGAGCACAGCCTCAGACCTGTCTCGTCAGCTCTCTTCAGCCACTGGTACGACAATTTCAAGGCAGACCGTGTACAGACGCTTAGAGCAGATTGGTCTATATGCTCGTAGACCTGTCAGATGCTTTCCACTTACTGCAACTCACTGTCACCTGCGGTTAGCCTGGAGTAGAGAGCATGCATTGTGGACACCGCAACAGTGGGCTTGCGTGATGTTTTCCGACGAGTCCAGGTTTAGCTTGCAGTCTGATTCTCGCCGGACGTTCATATGCAGAGCTCCAAGTACCCGTTACCTCTAAGAAAACATCATTGAACGACACGCTTACGGTGGTACAGGAGTGCTCGTTTGGGGTGGAATTATTCTGAGTTCCAGAACTGACCTGCATGTTCAAATTGGAACTATGACAAGCCAAATCTATCGGGACGTCATTCTGGAACAACATGTATGTTTGTTTCGGGGCGCCATGGGCACACAATTTGTGTTTATGGATGACAACGCCCGTCCTCACCGTGCAAACATCGTAAGCGAATGCCTTCAATCGGAAGATATTCCCCGTATGGAATGGCCAACATTCTCACCGGACTTGAATCCAGTAGAGCACGTGTGGGACATGCTTGGCCGACGAGTTGCAGCCCGTCAACCTCCTCCTACATGTCTACCGGAACTTCGGAGAACATTGCTTTTTGAGTGGTGTAATATCCCCCAAGATCAGATCGGTAATTTGATACTCAGCATGCCTAGGCGTTGTATTGACTGTATTGTATCGTCTGGGAGACGTACAATGTATTAACAATCATACCAACCATGTAATATTGGTTTTTTGTACATAGGTTTTTTTGTAATTTGCTCCAGGGAAAAAAAATCGCTAATTTTTTTAATAATATCCAACATATAGCATCTTTTTTGCTCTTTACCTTTTGTTTAATAAATAAGCTTTACAAATAAGTCAAATTTGTTTTGGTTCTAACTCTTCGTTTGCCTGATTTTGCATTATCCTTAATTTATGGACATGAATGTAGATTGAATTTCCAGTACTTTCATCATATATTTATGACTATTTGCAACTTCACGTATTGCATCAAAACAATAAACTTTTTAAATAATTTTAAATTTTTAGTATTTCATTACCTAAAATTTGGCAGAATTGCTAGTATTAATTTTCGTCTTTAGGAAGACACTTTAATACCTAGCCAGTATTTTATAATAATTTTATAGCTTGTATGGGTTTTAGTTTCCTAACAGTTATTTTATTTTTTAATGCACTTTCCTCTAAAGATGGTTTAGATGCGCCCAGATGGTTTACTGGTTAGAATGTAAGGTGTTCATTTTATTCTAACCAATTATTTTTAGTTTTCCTTTCCTTTCCCTCCTGATTTCAGTTTAGTGCTGGAATAATAAGACCTTACAAGGAAAGACGATTGCGATACCAAAGGGCCGGGTTCGAATCCTAAGAAAAGCATGGTTGTATTTGTCCGTCCCCTCATAGGAGCCAAAGAGAACCCACCTATAAGGTGCGTCCATAATAAAGTAACCACCGCTTCTGGTCTTAGCAGTGGCAAACGTCTGTAGAGGATTTGAATTCGCCATTGGGGAAAAAACTTTCCTCTACTTCCTTATTTCCCAATTACACTCTTGCCAGGATGAGATTTCAGGATCGCGTCCTTTCAAATAAATGAGATAAAACCAGTATTTAAGTGAAAGTATCAGTCACTTCAGTAACAGAACTTAACATTTCTTAGTAACGCATGTTCTGCCTTCTGGCCACGTCGCTGCTTTAACTTTTTAGAGCTCTTTAGAGACCATAGCGCCCGAGACAGCCGAAATTCCGATGCTGTTATCTTTCCTTCTCTAAGGTATGCAGGAGCAGGTGCAGTTTCCCCAAATGCCTTTTATCAGTTTATTTCAGACAGCATGTCGTAAAAAGCCAATGGAAGCTTCTTTGTTAGGAAGTAGAAATGACATCATTTGAAATCTTCATTCTTCTTTGTGTGTTAATGGATGGGAAGGGAAGGACATTGCTGTGACTTTGCAAACCATTTCGGGCGGTTCGGTATTTTTAAGCATGCAGGTTAGCGAAGACTTCGGTTTTCAAAGGTGTAAGCCTAATCTTGCAACGTTCTGCCGTCTTGTTATGTATAAATAAGCTTTAAATAAGGGCCAACTCTGTTAGTTATTTCTGTATCGCTTTGTGTAAGTTTCAGTTAGTTAGAATCAAGTTAATTTCTTATTTGTTAACTTAACGTAGAAGCTTCCTGTAAGACCGAGAGGGGCCAACTGTGAATGATTATTGAGTGTAAAGGGTAAATTTAACCCTTCCTTTGACTATCATTTACGTTAGTAAACTCTGCGATACTTTGCTAGGCAGTTTACAAGCATTCTAACTTACAAGGACCACATATTTAGCTAAAACATTATAAATTGATAGATTGTACAGTGATATTTAACTATTTGTATTATGGTTGTAAATTCAACCCTGACCTCTTCCACCTGTGCTACCAGGAATCAGCTCTCAATAATTTATGCCTAATGATAAAGGCACGATTTGAATTAAACAAATGGTACGGCCACAGCTTAATTTATCATGTGTAAGTCTGTCAACAATGTATGCTAGTATCTAATAAATCAAATTAAAAGTGCTGTTTCCTTTCAATTTAAAAACTATATAGAGAATTAACATCAGTGTTTAACTTAGTTAAAAATAGCATAATTTAAGGTGTATATTTGAACTTCACCCTTTCTCATAACCGTGATTAACTTCAGAAGATAATATAGATAGTCATTCTACAAATTTCGGAGTCGCTTAAATCCTCAAAAGCTCTTAAATTTATAATTATCTTTCTTTAGAAAATTTAGATTCTTTACACACCGGCATTAAAAAAATAATAAAAAATAGCTCTTCCGGAACACTTTAAGCTTCTTTGATACTTTAAGCATCTCCCGGATCAAAAGTACTTACGGCTTCCATAATCATTTCAAACTTAGTTGCAAAATGCACTGATGTTACACAAACAAGTGCCCCGCCTAGTTACAAGCGGCAGAAAGCGATAATGGAACATTGCCAGCAATGTTGTGGAACGTCAACGTTTATCTCGTCAACTGCGTAAAAAATTTATGATGTTAATTCATTATTATTTGGAAAACGTTTCGGGAACAATTTACGAAATTTATGAAAACAGAAGAGTATATATTTTCCTTAAATGCCATGTAGGCTGTAATTGTGACAGAGATTTATTTAAAGTCGCAACAGTAAACAGTGCTTAAAAATTGCTAATGTAATAACTGTATAATAAAAATAGTTATATACCATTGCAGAAATTTAACGAGTTCTAAGTTGGGTCGATACAACTCACTGAAAATTATGATCTCAAAATCTCGTAATTAGCAGAACTTTGAGTTAAAATCATGATTTTATGTGATTTGCAGCATGTATTACAATATATATCAAATATTAAAACTCACTTGTCTTAATATTTGATATTTAAGACTTTAAAGTTCTTTAAATGTGTTATAAAAATTTTCAAAAATTCCTTAAAGTTCTTGCTTCATTGCGCCATTTTCTCAACCATATTGTTCTTTTCTTTGCAAAAAAAAGTTCCTTAATTCTCCATCATTGATATGATTAAAACTGCTTATGAGAACTGTACAGTTCTATGGATTTCAATTTGCAGACGAGAAACCGAGAGTTTACATGTAAAGAAAAATGAAAATTCTATGCCACTGGAACAGAGATTTCATTGAATGTCGCTCAATAAATTTATGATGGAACATTGTAAACCAGTAACACTTTGAAATTTAACGTAACTCCTGTGAAGGTAAAAATACTTTTAAAGGCACCGATGTAGTTTTGTATGTTTTCAGCATGTAACCAATGAATTCAGCTTCCTTTTGAGATACGTGTTTGCTTAGAAAATATGCCCACAGCGCGTAAAGAAACTGGCAAACTTAAGCTTGTGGACTAAACAAAGGACTTTTTTTGACCAAAATGGACTGCAAAATGGATTCAAAATGGATTTTTCCTGACGTTTGTACGTATGTATATATCTATCTCGCATAACTCAAATAGAATATCTTCAGAACATTGAAACTTTGTGTATGGATACTATATACCCACTCTGTAACCCAGCTCGTTGGTACAGTTTTTTTTATTCTTATATGTTCGTAAATTGTACATTTTTTGCTTTAAAAGTGATTGAACATATTTCATGCTGTTCAACATAGTTCATTAAGCATGCTCCAGTTAAGGTTTTTATGCCTTTAGTTAATCTGTATGCAATAGTTGTATAATTAGATATTAACAATTTAAAAATTGTTTCAATGCTACTAAGCGTAACGAAGGTGCAATTTGTTTACATTTGAAACTCTTAGTAAAATAGTGAATTAAGTCAGTTTCTGCACAAAGGTCAGTGTCTTTATGCCGAGTGGAACCAAAAATAAACTTTCAGTTCGATGCACAGAAAAATATCCTTCCTGCGCGCTGACCGAATTGTTTGTTTTCTCGTAGAAACTGTAATATAAAATTTGTTTTTTATGTGTTTTAACTGTATTTGGTTTTTTACAGTTTTTAATGCAGGTGTTTTGAGCTTTTAACTGTATTTTTGCCGCTAAGTGAGAGCTGAATTGATTGAATGAGAAATACAAGAGGGTTTGTTAATTTGAATGAGAAATACAGGGTGTTTATAAAGTCCCGGAGCCATTTTGATGTTTAATAACTCATAAAATAATAA
>KK117453.1:0-13735 GCA_000611955.2 Stegodyphus mimosarum | reverse complement strand
CATGCTTTGACATTAATGCATATTCATTATACCAAAGAAATAACATTTGAGAAAGTTATTGATATATCTGCCAGTAACAGCCACGAAAAATGGAATTTAAGAATATTTTAATTACCTAACCAAAATTGAAAAACCAGAAAAATGTTTGCTTTCTTTTTTTTTTTCCCCTTTTTATTTGCAATTTACTTTTATGTCCAAAATAAATGATACACTTATAACGTTTATTTCAATATCTTCATTATGTAATTATATAGAATAGAAATATCGCTTTTATATATTTATTTATCTTTATAGTAGTATTATGAAACCAAAGTAACATGAATTTCAAAATTTTTTAGGATTTCTTTGTATGTATGTGAGAGTGTATGTCAGAAATGAATGCAAAACACTAGAAGTACTATTATTAGTATTATTCTATTTTTGTTATTTACTTTATTATGCTTTTTAAAATTGCTTTAATGAAGGTTAAAGAGGTTAAGGTGAAAAACCAAAATATTGAGTTATGCATTTAATATGTTTGTAAGGTAATAATTATAAATACAATAATAAAATGCAGTATATCCATAATGTGTTACATAATTTTATTGTTAGTAAAATTTATAATATAATTATTATTTATATTAAGATAACTGTCATTAACATAATATATTCGTCACGTAATAATTACGCATATACTTGAAGATGCTGTAATAGGTAGAAGAAGAGTATAGCCTGGTTCCCAAACTAAAACGTGATAGATGATAATTCGTCACCACCATCCCAGTTGCCCTTTAAATGAGAAAGAATGTAAGGAATTTTCTTTTTTCTCACCACGTGCCTTCATGATGGAAGCACTTCTGGCTGTTAATCTTGAAGTCGAGATTTCGAATCCGGGACAGATCATTTCTAATATTTCATGTTTTTTACTCCTAAATAAACCTAACACTATACATCGACATTCTATGGTGTTCTACACTCATTTACACTTGCACAGTTGCAAATAGAACTACCAGTGCTTTAATGCCAAGGGTAGTGTACATCGTAGCCCTGGAATTGCAGTTTCGATGGTAATGGTTCGCAGGCACATGTACTACTGTATGGATTAGGCCATCATGAAATCCATATACGTCTGGCTCATGATCCTAATTTTTAGAGATCTCTTTCTGGAGCTCTTTCCCAAGCAGAAATATGCAGACATGCTTTGGTTTTCAGGCGAATAAGGCCTTTACCGGAGCTTCTGAGTTGTGTAAATCAATCTCTACGTGAAATTTTTTCTGATTACATACTTTGTCTATTGTATCATACAGGAATCAACTATGTACTAGGTTTTAAGCATGTCTTGAATTAAACGCTAATTTATGTTTAGCAGTACTACTATAGAGTGTGCAGTCATATCCTGTTGCACCAAATTTGAATCATAGCATTTGTGTTCAAACATTGCTCAATTGTTTTGTTTCTTAGCTGTAGTTTATGTGTATACATTTCTTTCTGATAAGAGTATTTATTTTCATATGAATCTTCTGTAAAAAATAACTCAACTATACTATTCAGACTTGCATATGCAAGCTAGTTTGCTCTATGTAGAGAAAATAAAATTAAAACTCCTCTTCTATAGAACCTTTCAATTGGCTGTGTATCCCATTCACATATATTGCTGTAGCACCAGACACGAAATTTAAATCCACCAGTTGATTTGAAGGTTAAAAAATAGACATTTGTACACTATGTTATGCTTTAATACATGTTCAGCTGTTTAATTACTATAGCAAAGGTCCTGAGGGCTATCTGCTTAAAGGAAGATATGCCTTCTTCAAGCACTTTTTGAATGAAACTGTCTTGTTTCATGTTAAGTATAATGAAAACTGTAAAAATAGAGATGTAGCTAACCCATTTGATAGAATTCAAACCTAGATTGTATCAACAGTATTCTGTGGTTTTATCTATTCAGAAACCGGTGGGATTCTTCTTAAAGCGCGATTTTGTTTTATATTTGCATAACAGATATTACTTATGCAGCAGATCATTATCAGACATATAAAATATGGTGGTATCAGTGAAGGAAATTAAAAAAAAAATAATTCCAATTTGCTACAAATTTAAAATGCAGAGAATAACGCTTTCAATTTTACTCATAGAAAAAGCATTAACTAACAGAGCACTTCTGATGAGCACAGTTATTTGGTGTGTATGTGTGTTTTTCAATCAGTGAGCTGTTCTAAAGGATTTTTCTTGGAATGGTCAGGCATTTATTTCTCTCTCTACCAGCTACTTAGCAGCATTTTTCAGCTGACATCTGAGATAAATTTAAATTAAGCTATACATAATTTTTTAAAACAAGACATATAAATACAAATTATATTTTATATTTGCCATTATACAGAAAACTGGCTACATAAACAGAAAATCTGTTAAAAATATATCCTCCTATTCCACAAACAAAATGAACAAATACTTATAATCTTAAAATGAACTCAATGATTGCAAACTATAATAATAACAGTTTGTTCAAAACGAAGAAGTTAATTATATATACAATATTTTACTTTCAAATATGTCAAGAAAATCACAGTGATCATCCGGCTAATTCAGTTTACTTCTACAAAAGTGTGCATAAAAATAAAAAAAAAAAAAAATAAAAAAAAAAAAACAAGAATTTATATTTAAAGAAAAGAAAACCCAACAGCCCCTTTAATCACATTACCATCCACGCACACCAATCCAATCACATAATCAATCATCGAGCTAGTCAGAGAAAAATGCCGTGAGGTCACGAATTTGTTTTGCTTTTATTAATTGTCCTGATATGAAACTCAGCCAGATCATATCCATGAATTTAATTTTAGAGTACAGGCACCGAGTACCATCTGTCATTGGGAAAGGGCTTGGGTACATTGTAGATGACAGTACAAATCTGCCCAGGAGCTGGCCATATTTATCCCCGGGGCAAGGACCAATGTGTTCACCATTGAAAGCATTTTCAAATAAGTAATAACAATCTTTTGTAACCAATAACGATGGCAGCGCCATCTCACTTCAAAGGGATTTAACACTTCCGCAGATTAAAATTACAAAATTTCAAGAAATTATATACAAACATTCTTAAAGCAAAAGCAATATATTAAAAAACAACATAATACCATTATTATAATTACTGCTATAAGAATACTGGAAGAAAATTAAAACTTATCTTTTTTACATATGCAAAAATATCATTTTTCTATGGGAAGCACAGCGATCTTTGTGATCGCTCTTCTTAATTTTCCTGATTTTATTTTGGTTTTAACAGTTCTTACTTTATTGTCAGATCCATGATAAACTTTAAAAAGCCGACTTAAAATCCATTTGCAAACTGGCAGATAGTCCTCCTTGACAAGTATCATAGTACCATCAAAAATACTGTCTTTCTCTGTCATCCAGTTGGTTCTCAGCTGCAGAGTTCCTAAATAGTCATTTGATAATTTCTTCCAAATAATCTGAACTACTTTTGCCAACGGCCTACTCTGCCAACAGCTTAACCGATTTTAATTTACGTCTTTTATCATTGGCTCTGGCATCACGTGTATCGATCTCCCTAATTAAGAAATGACCTGGGTTCAAAACTTCATAATAATCAGAATAATTGGAAATAGATGTAAGAGGTCTCGAATTTAGTATTCCCTCTACCTGCACAATTATTGTTTCAAACTCCTCATACATTAAACGGAAATTTCCTATCGTTCTTTTTAAATGATGCTTTATGGACGTTACACCGGCTTCTCATAGCCCTCTTAAATCAGGGGACTTTGGAGGAATAAAGTTCTAGTCTGTTCCTTCGGACGTATAATACGAGACCGAAGTTTTGTCAGGAAAATTAATTACATTGTAAAATTTCTTCAGTACAGAATGAGCTCCTAGAAAATTAGGCACATTATCAGTGAATATTTTTGCACATTTGCCACATCTAGCCATGAAATGCTTAAAAGTGGCAATTAAAGCACTAGAAGTCAAATCTGACAAAGGCTCAAGATGAATAGCTCGTGTCACAAAGCATATACATACACAAATGTAAATTTTATTTAGTATGTCCTTTCTCTGATGCTTGTAAGTTACATAAAATGGACTGCATAGATCCAAACCTGAAACACTAAATGGGGGTGACCTATTAACTCTCTCGTATGGTAAATTACCCATAATCTGTGAAGACAAAACTGGTTTACATTTAAAGCATGTGACACAAAGGTGTACTGTTTTTCGTGTCAAATCTCTATCACCTAATGGCCAAAATTTTAAACGCACCACATTCAGTAATCCTTGAGGGCCAACATGCAATCCTCTGTGCACATTAGAAAAATAAATCTTACTTATCTTAGAATTTCTTGGGAGGATCGCAGGATATTTCTGAGAAAATGGTAAAGACGCATTTTCAAGACGGCCACCAACACGTATCATTCCTTTACGATCAACAAAGGGATGCAAATTTTTGAAGTTACCTGTTATGCCCTTTTTTACAAGATAGAGCCATCTGGTCTGTTTAATAAGTGTTTCCTCAGCTATTCTTACCTCTTCTAGTTGAAGAGGTCCTACCTTTTTTGATCCATTCCTTCAATTATAAATGAACCTAAAAATATAAGAAAGAACATTAATAATTGTTACTAATATTCAAGAGTTCATCTAAAACGTTAGAGTGCATGCCACAACTCTCAGAAATGTCACTAGAACTTCTGCTTTTGTGCATAAAGGATTCCCTTTCACTTGGTGTTCCAAATTCTGGAACCACTGGTTGTAAGCACTAATAACGGAGTTCGAAAGAGGCTGCATCATCAGCATGAGAGAGGGCGGACTTTCGTATCTACATGGCTATGATGGATCGTACAGCATCCTCTTGTAGGTTAGCACAATGTTGGAGCATGGCTACAGGTGCCGTATTATATAGCACCACGGTTCGTCGCTGTCTCCTGCAACACAAACTGCATGCAAGGGTTCATGTATGTAGTATTTCCATCATTAAGTAACAGATGCCTCTGACTACAGTGGTGTGTTGCCGTGCTCTTTTGCTACAAGTTGTTTTCTCCGATGAATCTCTCTATAATCTGGAGTACGATTATAAAGAGTATGTATCAGACGTTACAGAGGGTGTCTGCTCCCATAGTGTGTTACAGCATCATGCCACACAAACGCTTGGCATCATGGTGTGCTATTGTGTATAACTGTCAATCCCATCTAGTGCACATTGTGGGCAACTTCAACATCGATCGCTACATAAGGGAAGTTGTGCAGACAAAGGTCTTCCCTATTGCAGGTGTTGTACAGGAAAATACCCGTGCACATGTTTCTTAATACTGTACAAGCCTTCTTTAGGGTACAACAAGTTTCACTTCTTCCATGGCTTGCTTATTCTGCAGATATATAGCCCATTGAGCATGTCTTGGATTTCATCGGTCAGAGACTCACTCATACAGCTGGTGGGGCACACACTGAAATTGAACTTTTGCATCAAATCAAAGCCATTTGAAATGCCATTCCCAGCATTACATTCAGAACCTGTATGATTCACAGCCACGACGTGTACAGGCTGTCATTGTTCAGCGTGACAGACACACAAAGTACCGATTTCTGACTTTTGTTTTGATTGTTTGCCTTGTAAATGTGATTGTTTATTTGTACCAGTATCAGTAACATGTGGAATAAACTTCATTCATTTCCAACAATTCCTTCATGGTGTTGTATTTTCACAAACATTAGTGTGTTTACAACTTCCAGTGCCTGTCAGCTTGAAGATATTATTTTATCTCTATTGCAAAGATTTATTGCTAAGCAAAGAGTCTTAAATAACACTTGTATAGGACAAAAAATTAGCCATGCCTAGAGATGTCACTTTAATACCATGCCACTCTGCCTTTGGTCCTGCATCATCAGTAACTTCATTGTCAGAAAACTCCATGAACCTACCCTGGAGGAAGCTCTTCATTTATATAATCACTGAGGTGTACTCATATAATGTTTGTTGAAATTCTACTCAGTATTAGCTGTAATCTCCAAATGGGGCTTTACGAATTTGTGTTCATTGCACCCATACAAATTACACTGACAAATTAAAAGTATTATTGTAATCATTACTCATCAAGAATACAAATTATCCCCGTCCACTACATCTAATCCATTTTCAAAACTCGCGTTTCTCTTTTGTGATAAGAGGTGAGTGGAATGGGAAAATGAACACATGCTCAACATATAGCACATCGGTTATCACTTTAGCTTCTTTTCTACAAACGACATCCAGCGGAACAGTTGAATATCTTTTTTTCTCCAAGATACATGGATGCTGTTACTAGGCGTGTTAAAGAATATGATACCCAAATGAGCACCACGGCAGTTAATGGCTTAATATTACGTAATTACACAAATTGGAATTTGCTAGCAAGTTTGCCCTCGAAACGGAAATGAAAATTCAAAATCCTGCTCCAGAGGACATTCCAGCTGGCAACTTTAACAAATTTAGACACTATTCTTATGAAAGTAACAAAATATATGGCAATAATCAACTATACAATCTTCTGATCCATATTTTTATTTTGTTAAAAGAAAATTAATGTAAAGAATGCTTAACGCATGTCAAAACAAATTTTTAAAGCAAATCATCTTGGAGATTAAATATCAGACATAGTTTAAAATGAAATAAAATAATTGCAAATGCAATGCAATAAAATGTGCAAAACTATGCCACGACCATTATTAAATGCAGAAACTACTGTCAGCAGCCTGCTTATTTCATCTGGCTTTGGCAAGTGAGTATGTGATGAACATATTGTGGATATGGGAACAGAATGAACATGGTCTTTGTTGAAATGTGGCTGATTCCTACCTTCATTTTTTAAGCTGATGTGATTTCTCATTACAATGCATGCTGCTTTATGATAGGCCTGCATCCACAGACCTAAACCATGCAAATGATGGATTACTTTATTCCTCCATAGCTTTAGGAAGCTGAAAATTTTTTTAATATTCACATAATTTCCCAATACATTCACAGAACAAGCTCTCCTATAGTTTAAAAGATTCGTCCATGTAGTGACTGTTTCTGTCTTACTTACAAAGGCAAAATTCCGTAAATACGTGCAAAGCTCACACCGAACCTTTCCCTCGTAACTTTTGAACTTTATGTCTGCTTCACTCAAGAACTGACGAATCACAGTGACACAAACACGAACTGACGTTCATTTTATGATTTCATACAGACAACTGCACACTCACCTTGTCCAATTACTTATGGTCCAAAGCGTAGCAGAGACAACAATAAGAACAGAGGTTAACTATACAGGCAAGTAAGAATAAAGATATTTTATTAGATATTGTAACGTTAACATTATTATGCATTGGAAGTGGAAAGCAGATTTATGTTAAAGAAATAACACTGCGAAAGTTACCTGTAGTTTATTTCATACATGATTCCTTTTCATTTGTTAAGTTCTTACTGTAACAGCACCCTTTGGAAATTATTTGCAAAATTTTCTCTTCTTGATTTTCGGATCATAAAATTAGTAAAAAAAACTAAAAAATACACCACAAAATATTCTGGGACCCTGAAATGGAACGTTTTTTTCTGCCTAGGACTCCACAGTTGAGCAACAAACGATCACATTAGGCATATCTGCACTGACTTATACACTACACCAACAATATTGTGAATTGTCCTGGAATGAACTATATGCATAACTTCCTGTACTCCCCCAAAATGAAACTATAATATCTGACATGACACTGCATAAAGAGATGGCGAAATGTCTTGCCACTATCTTATTAAAACTAAAAATCATCATAGCTGCAAGTGCAATTCTGTTTAACTATTTGCTGGCACACTAGAGAGTCTAATTCAGAACTTTTTGATAAAGGTTACATGTATAACTTTTTTTGGTGGGGGGATTCGATGATTTCGTCTAGCTTTCTTCCATCTGCAGTTATTAAAAAGTTAACAGTTCTTGTATGAAGCTATACAAAATGATGCAATCATACATACCAGTGAACATACAAAATTAACTAATTTGGATTAAGAACAACAAAAACACACACATTGCAGCAAAAGTTACTTCTTCTTGCTGCAATTTTTATGTAATTTTGCATGTTCATTATTTAATTTCGCTACAAATATCAGGAAACTAATAGTAGAATTGCTTACAATAAAAGAACACACAATGTTAGGCTTCTGATTTTAATATTACACACTCTGGCTTGGCTAAGGATACAATGCTCACGTTTCTGGCTAAGCATTATTAAAACTGATTTCCAATAACTGCTGGAAGTTGAAAAGAGAACTGAAATATTTGCTAGTTTAGGGAACATTTTGTTTATTTGCTCAGCCAGATATTTAACATTACTGTTCATCTGATATCAAAGAAAACATTAAAAAAATGTGTGAATAAGTACACAAACAACATAAATTTGTTTTTCTCAACTGCACACACAAAGTGATAAAATATACAGTAAACTAATCCCCTGTGCACCGTACATATGATTAAACAAATAATTTTGTATTCAAAATTAAATATTTATCAAATCAAAAATAATTCTTACTTGCCTAATACGTCGCTCTGTGTTAAAATGATGTCGGAAAAATCATCTTGTGAAATTGTTTCTGCCTGAAAGGCGTGGAATTTCAGGCCTGAAAGACCACCTTGAAAATCCAGCCTGTGTGAACTGCCTTGGGCCTCATGTAGCATCTTATAGGGGATGCCCTAAGTTCTCCTCACTCAAAAAACCAAATAAGCCATCCTTAGTCAAGCCAGGTGTCACTTTTGCCCAGGCAGTTCAACCATCACGAAATGTAAATAATGCAAATAATGTAAATACGGCCTCGGTCACCAATGTCTCTGTGGATGCTGGTTATGAGTTGCTGGTTATGAGGTTACTCATAACCATACTCAAAATGTTAATGTTATGCCTCATCCTACTACCAATACTATGTAAAATATGAAAACACAAGTACTACATACTGAAAGTATCTATGGGCTAACCCATAAAGTCAAGTAGTAATTAGCAACAAAAGTAATACCAATGATATTTTTGAATTTATGAAAGTTATGAAAGATGTTGAGAACGTCTTTAGCTGCAACATTAGCCAGGTCATACAAATTTATAAATCTAAGCTCCCAGAAGTAAAAAAATGTGACATTCTTAATTGATAAGATACAGGTGCTGCACCTAATTCTCGAGGAGATTTACGGGTTAGCCAACCAAACTCAATCATGAATAGAGGTCTTTTAATTACCACTTGAAATGCAAATGGGTTACGCCATAAAATTAATAAACTGCGCGTATTTATAAATTAGAGCAGCCCTGATATCCTTCTCATACAAGAACACAAACTTAGTCCACAATTCACCTTTTCAATAGCCAACTACTGTCTCTATCGCCTTGGTAGAATGAGAAACACGGCCAGATGTACTGGAGGTGGGCTTCTCATCTTAATCAAGCACTCCATTATCCACCATCAAACATCAACACCACAGCTAACAGCTATTGAGGCTCTAGCTATCACAGTTACTTCACTTACATCACATCCACTCACAATTATCTCTGCCTACGTACCCAGCTCAAAAAGATCACAAGTGAATATTTCTCAAGACTTTGATGCCCTATTCCAACTCAACAGACACACTTTAATAGGCGGAGACTTTAACGCACTTCACCGCACGTGGAGCAGCTCTTACACATCATACCTAGGCACTGTAATTCACCGCTTTGCCACTCATGCTGGAATTACCATAGCAGCCCCAGACACCCCAACACGCTACAGAAGCGCAAATACATTGGACTTCTTCCTCCTTAGAGGATGCTCCGCCAGCTACGTGGAAACTATCACGCAGCCCTCATCCGATCATAGTCCAGTCATGATTAATCTGGATAGTTCTGTCAGTGGCACACCAGACAAAAAGGCCTTTATCACAAACTGGGCAGGATATGCCAAAGCCTTAAACAACACATCACTCCACATACCAACGGTACACTCGGGTGATGAACTAGATGCTGTAGTGACCTCTTTTACCAATGACATGACTGCAGCTTTGAATGCTAACAGCACCTCCTGCTCCAATAAGAAAAAACCCATCAATGCAAGCCTACGGAAAATCACCCAGCAACGTAACGCTGCCAGAAAGGAGTGGCACAGAACTAGATTCCCTGCAGATAGGACTAGGTTAAACCAGCTCAATCACCAAGTCAGGGCTCTTACACACTAACATTCACAACACGAATCGGCTACTTACCTCACCTCTCTCTCAGCTGATGAAAGCTCAGTGTGGAAGGCCACAGCAAAATTAAAGAGATGCTACACCAATACTCCGCCCCTTAATGGCCAACAAGGAATTGCCTACACCGAAACTGAGAAAGCTGAGTCGTGAGCTGATCACTGTGCTTCTCAGTTTTGCACCAACAACATATCATACCCTCAACAGAACGTATGGTCACCAACTCACTAACACAATTCCTTACAAACCCACGCACATACAACATCCCTCTCATCAAGCCATCAGAGATCCTTGGTCACATCGAAAAGTTGAAAACCATGACAAGTCCTTTTCTCGACCGAATTTCTAACAAAATGATTAAGAACATGGGAGTTCTTATGCTACTCAAGCTTGTTGCCATCATTAATGGCATGCTACGCCTAGGCCACTTCCCTACTCCCTGGAAAACTGCTGTTATCACTCCTGTCTTGAAACCTGGTAAGCCACTGACTGATCCAGCATCCTACAGACCTATCAGCCTACTTTCTTCTTTAAATAAAAAGGCTGAATTTGTCATCTTACAGAAGATCCAACACCATCTGAAGTCCAAAAGGATCCTTATCCCCGAGCAGCATGGTTTCCGAAATACACACTCCACCGTTCACCAGCTCTACAGAGTTGTCAAGACTATCTCCTATGGACTGCAAAACCGCCTGATAACAGCTGCCATCTTCCTCGATGTGGCAAAAGCTTTCGACCGCGTTTGGCTTGAGGGTCTCATGCACAAACTCATCACTCTGGGATTCCTAGACTATATCACCTCCATCACCCACTCTTAAGAGATCGACACTTTATCATTGGTGTGAACACTACACACACTACTCCATGGGTTATCAAGGCTCGCATCCCGCAAGGGAGTCTCCTTGGACCCATATACTACATTATATACACAAACGATATCCCACACAGGACACGAGGACAGGGCAATTCTCTCACAAAATGCATCTCTTAGCCCGTTAATACAATCACTTCAGACCCACATCCAAGCACTAGAGTCCCGGCTCACTGCATGGAAGATTAAAATCAATGTGAACAAATCTGATGCAGTACTGTTCACCAGAAAAAGAAATATAGATGAAGAATTATATGTGAATATGTATGATACTCCAATGCAGTAGACTAAGCAGGCCTGCTACCTAGGTGTCACCTTAGACAAACTACTAACATGGTCCCCCCACATTACACAACTTGTTGATAAGTTCTGATTACGATAATTAACACTTACTCCCTAAATTGGTCGGAACTCCGTTCTAGCTATAGATAACAAGCTACTCATTTATAAGACCCTTTTGCGTCCCATACTCACCTATGCCTGTCCTGTATGGGATTATTCCTGTTTAACACACTTGAATAAACTTCAAGTTCTGCAAAATATCACACTCAGGCAAGCGGCGAATTGCCGCTGGTTTATTAGAAATGCGGCAATACACCGTGAACTTGATATCCCGGAGTTAAGGGTGCTCATTGCTGAGCTTGTTACTAAATTTTATGATAGCATCCCTTAAGTAGGGAATACTTCTATTCCTATCCTAAATTATGATACTAATGATATTAACAACCAAAAAAGGCCATGTGCGGTGCTCCGGTACCTCACACCCAATTAATCTCTATTTATTTTTTGTTTATTCACTTAATTACTCCTCGTTGCATAATACATTGATCCTGTTTACTTCTTGTCTGTGTATAGTACCTACTTTAACTGCATTGTTTTGTTTATATTCTGTATCTATATTTAAGGCAGTTAATTGTAAATAAGTTTAAGCACTATGGCATTTCTTTTTCTGTACTCCTGCACTGTGTTATCTAGCCTTGTTAATATTAAGCTGTTATGTATCATGATTACGATATTAAACTAGACTCTAGCCCCTGCAAAGTTTGTGCTCCAAGCATGCGCACTGACAAGCTCTGTTGGCGGTATTGGCTGGTTTCCGCTACACAGTATTGGCGATGTATCATCAGATTGGCAAATAAGGATTTGTTGTCTCGCTAAATTTTGTCACGTTGCAGAAGTTAACTCTAAATTAGCAATTTGTTTATTCAGCGTGATCAGTATGGCTGGCAATTTTTTGTGTTCGGAATGTTCAAGATCTTATTCATTCCGGCGAAATCTACGGAAGCATATTACTAAGTGTCATCCTTCGAAATTAGAGGAATTAGCTCCTACATTAAGAACTGTTCCCAAATTTATATGTGATGAATGTGAGAAAATTTTTTCAAAACAAAACCTACTTAGTGCACATGAACGTTATTGTTTGTGCAATAAATTAACAGAATATTAATAATATTCTTTTGTTAATTTATTGCACAATTTGTAAATAATGACTAAAAATTTCATCTTTAAATTGATAAATCATTTCAAAATAAAAATATTTGTTTATATAACATACTGTCAATAAATACTTTTTGCAAGCATTATTTCTTTCCCCATACCTTTAGACAAAATCAAGAAAAGGCTGGTGATTTTAAAGGGAGTAGGGACACTGAGCTAAAATCAAAATTGCTTTCATCTTACTAAACTTGATTTTCATTTGAAGTATTTTGAACGTTTTTAAAGACACTGTAATACTAAGTATCACAATGAAATAATAAAATCAGAATTATGATCGTTAAGTTTTTTTCTTTTTAAAATTTTTCAGTTACCTATTTTATATTTAAAATGTGCATTAGAGATATACAATTAACACGATAAATATTTTTGTCGATAAATAAATATCATTAGTGTTCTATATTTGAAAAATGCATGTACATTGTTAAACATCTCATAGGTAAACTGCAAGCAACTAATAAAGTGGTAAGTCCAAAATTTAGATAAATTTTAAGATATTAATGGCTAACAATTATGAAATTCTAAAAATTTCTCAATTTCATTTAGTAATTAGATATGTAAGAAATATTGAATTGTCCAGATACCACTTTTTAATTTGAACTAAAGTTGGTGCATATGAATATTATTTTAGTCAACTTCTATATAAATACATGTTGAAAAACAGACTCAATGTACATAAATGAATGCAAAATGTGCTAGAATTTTGGTTCAGAGGAAAATATTAAGTTTTCATTATGTATATGTATTATATATTTATATTAGGGGGGCATGTTAATGAAAATGCCATCAATTTTAATCATATGTCAAATCTGAACCCAGTAAGATGCAATTGGAAAATTTTGGATTATTACAGAAAATATAATTTAATTGTCTAGATTTTTGTTCATTACTGAATAGATTAATCTGGTACATATTCATTATGCACCTGCCATGCAATTGTGTGTGTATTTTTCCATTATGTAAGTGCCACACATATGTGTGTACATGTATGAGGAGATGAATGGTTTTGTCTCCAGAAAGTGCTATCATTAGATCTCGAAATGTGTTTGGTTTCCCTTTCATTGGTGTAGAAATGTATCCTAATTTTTAATTGAACAATTTTACCTAGAGACTTTAAAATTCTTCCCTTAGATAGGAGAAATTCACCACTGGAGAACCACCACTGAGACTG
>KK117452.1:514747-527041 GCA_000611955.2 Stegodyphus mimosarum | reverse complement strand
CATATTTTAGGGTCAGGTTTCCAAAAAGGGGGAATTTTGATGCTGACCTTGGCGACAGTCGCATACTTTTCACACATATTTACATCCAATATATACAGCGACAAGTCGATTATTGAAATTTAGGTAAGCATGCTTACCTAGGTAAAGACATTTCATCTACTTTATCATTAATTATTATTGGTTGATTTACAATTAGAGTTGACAAAGTAGACAAAATGCCTACAAGGTGTAGTTATAACTCGTTGTTCGAATTCTTCAGCAAGACCCGCTTTATTACGGAGCGAATTTCGACAAATGTTAAGGATTTTTTGTAATTTTACGACATAATAAATGAAAAAAAAATTATTTTTACAAAATTCTAAGCTAAGTGATTGGTTTAAAGCTGCCTGAAGACTCATCTCAATGAAGTCAAATGGACCCGACCGCGTGTCGACCGAGGACCACAGAATAGTTTTCTCCGCAAAGTCGGAGGTGATTGACCACACCAGCTTTTTTGAGTCAATATTGTTTGTGCCACAGAAAAGCCCCTTGAAGATAAGTCTTTCTTTAGAAGCTTTGGCTACAGTAAGATGAGATCCAGTGATCGCAGAATAAGCGTCCAGGGGTCAGGGCCCTGCAGCTGCAGATCCTAGCTCACAGTCTCCATACTATCTTTAATAGTTAAATATTCGCATTGGTTTTGTGTAGGAATATCATTGTTAGGTTAGACCTATTTAGCCGGATTTTGGGGGCTATGTAAAACCATCGTCATTATCACGGACTGAATCCTTACCGTTTCTTTGACATTTTTACTAGAAGTTTTTTGCTGAACATCACATCAGGAAGAGCTACCCGGGGTAATATTATCATTACATTCATTTGCATTTTCATCAGAATTTACAACAAAGTGTTTCAAAAGATTATTCCTACCATTAACACCATAAATAGTGGAACCACAAATCCACAAATTTGGAAACACAATTTCTACAAATAGTGATGCTATTTGTCTAGAAGGTTCTGCAGGGCTTTGTCTTCCAGTTTCAACAAAATTCTACCAACTTTAAAAATAATCCCTCGCTCTGTAGCTGTTTCAATTTATTCTCAAATTTAGAGCACAAATTGATTGATATAGTACGTATAAGTGGATGAACAATTTTCTTTAATTTTATTATTGCAAATCCTATCAGATTTTCATACACCTTCAAACATTTCCATCTTATTTTACAGTTGTGACTTCACCTATTTATCAATATTTTTAACAATACTCAGTTTCACACAACCTTCTGATTCTAGTAAAGGTCATGATTTGTTATTATTTACATTAACAATATCCACAATCGCTTGCTTATTACCAATACTGCAGTTTGAATGAATTATATCAAAATATTTAATTTTTTAACTTCCATAAGCACCTAAAATTATATTTGTTTTCTAAAATTTCAGTTTTCACTTGTTCCTGAAATAATATGTAATAGTAAACGTGGTAAAAATAACACGTAATCTGAACACTAGTGCTTAACCCAAAATAAACTGTTTTACCAGAAATGCAGACAATTGAAGGGTCCAGCTCCACTTTGGTGCATTTTTACTACCACTTTTAATGAGGACAAACATTTAGAATATAAAATAAAAAATCTGATGTACACCACACGACTTCCTTGTATGGCATATTACATTATATGCATTTTTGCCCGCCTTTCATTTAAACTTATTTCCTTGAATTTCATTACACATAAATTTCTCATTCAATTAATTCAGTTCTCACTTCGCGACAAGGCGAAGATAAAACATAAAAACTCAAAATATCTATATTGAAAATTGAAAGATATAGAAAAACATAAAACAAACATAGTTAAAACAATAAAGAATTTTTTTTACAATTAAAATTAGTTTTTACGAAAAAACAAGCAATTCGGCCAGCGGGCAAGAAGGCAGATTTTTCGGTGCACAAATCTCAAAGTTTACTTGATACTGAAGGCATAGAAACTGACTTCATTTGTTGTGGACACTATGCTGAGTCAATACATGGGATAATTTAATAACTTAAATGATAACTCTAGAATGGATTAAGCATAATTTAATTCGCAATAAAAAAGGAACACGTTATTTTGTTGTTGCAAACTTTAGTTTCTCCAGACTGGCAGCAAATCCACTTTCTGCTAAGTTTCAAATTTAAACAAATATGGCTGCCATGGCCAAAAAAAAATTAGGCTTAGCCACACTTGAACAACTTTTAAATTGTTGATAATTCTACAAATATTACATGCAGATTTACTAAAGGCATACATACCTTAACTAGAAGATAAGAACAACACAATTCAATCATTTTTAAAGCAAAAAATGCACAAACATATAAAAATAAAGAAACTGAGCTCAGAGCCAAGTAACAATATACATATACACTCTTAGACACACACACACACACAAAAAAAAAAGACTCACCAAGGAGTTATCCTAAGGGGACGAAAATCGGTAGAAGTGATGTACATGTACAGAAAAACAAATGATTACAGTTTGAGAAAAACTGGATGATTTATTGAAGTGATAGAGTTTCACAAAGTGAAAAAGTCAGTAACGCGTTTGTCCACCTCTGGCCCTTATGCAAGCAGTTATTCGGCTTGGCATCGGTTGATAGAGGTTGCGGATATCCTCCTGAGGGATATCGTGCCAAATTCTATCCAACTGGCGCGTTAGATCGTCAATATCGCGAGCTGGATGGAGGGTCCTGCGCATAATGCTCCAAACCTGCTCAATAGGAGAGAGATCCGGCAAACTTGCTGGCCAAGGTAATGTTCAGCAAGCAGTAGAAAATGTGCAGTGTGGGGGGCGGACATTATCTTGCTGAAATGTAAGCCCAGGGTGGCGTGACATGAAGGGCAACACAACGAGCCTTAGAACTTCGTCGACGTACCGCTGTGCTGTAAGGTTGCGACGGATGACAACCAAAGGGGTCCTACTATGAAATGAAATGGCACCCCAGACCATCACTCCTGGTTGTCGGTCTGTCTGCCGGAAGACAGTCAGGTTGGTATCACACGGCTGTCCGGGGCGTCTCCAGACTCGCCTTCGCTGGTCATCGGGGCTCAGTTCAAAGCAAGACTCATCACTGAAGACTATTCTACTCCAGTCAGTGACATGCAAGTTCGAATGAGCCCGACACCACTGCAAACGGGCTTGACGTTGTACAGAAGTCAATGGTAGTCGGCGCAAGGGGCGCCGTGACCTCATCCCCCTTTCTGTGAGCCGTCTATGAATGGTCCTTGCGGTCACTGAAGCACTAGTTGCATGTACAATAGATGATAATGATGCATCTGGGGCTCTGAGTGCCGCTCTGACGATTGCTCGGTCTTCACGTTCTGTCGTTTCTCTAGGTCTACCTCTTCCTTCTTGACGCTGTGTACGGCCATGGTACACCCATTCCTGCCAACATCGTCTAATAGGGCATCGCTGCTGCTCAAATGTCGAGTTATTCGCCAATAAAACCAACCGGCTTCTTTAAGCCCAACTACACGACCTCTCTCAAATTCTGACATCTGCGCATATCGTTCGCGCACCTGTGTGTAAGGCATAGTTACTGTGTGAGTAATGGAATGAAATTCGTGAAGAATTTATGACCTGGAATTGTAATTTCTCCTCTTAAATAGCCTGCCAGTTGTGCAGATCAGATGCGCTGTAGCGACAACCGTTCATTCATTGGCAGCCAAAATGTAAAATTTTGCATTTTCCGTTGAAACTTGTATGCATATAAATTTGTGTCTAATTTGTTTTATATCTTCTCGGTGCGTCTTTTTTTTTTTTTTGTCTGTGTATTTATATACTTTTGGTGCCTCCGATTGGAGCACATCTACATGTTATAGTAGTCCTACATATGAAATTTTAATGTTTGGAGGCTACTCATTTTTGAGTTATGTGAGATACATACGTATGTATGCACACATGCTAGGAAGAAATCCCTTCAGAATCCACTTTAAATCAGCTTTATATTTTTTGAGAGAAAAAGTATTTCTTTAATCTGTCCCTACGCACAGATGTCATGCAAAAACATCCTTAAATTGCATTCATTAGCGGTCAAAATATGATACCCAAAATTTTTCGAGGTTACAATACTTCCTTTTCACTTTATGCAAAAAGTAAAAATGAATTTTTGAAATGCTTTGTTTAATCTTCCGAAAATTTAAAAATGTGGAGCTGGGCCCTTCTTGCTGTGAGCCCTTCAATTATTTCCACTCATTTGTTCAAACTCCTTTGTCAAATACAATACTAAGCACTGAGTTCACGAAAAAAAAATTACTTTTGACAATCATTCTAAGTAAAGCCATTCCTCTTCTCATTTCATCACTTACACTTAATTTTGAAACACAGTTAAGTCACACATCCGAGCTCCCCAAACACTTCCCAATCTTAATAAACATTTTTCATAAATTAAACTTGAAACAACAGGGTGGGAAAAAAGAATCAAAATATTTTTATTTACATATTTCACAAATAAAATGCAAAAAAATAAACGAAAATATGTATACAGCAAGATCCTGTACAACACATTGCAAAATATTCAACACAGAACTAAGTGCTGTTATTGCTGAAGTTGGCAGTCCACAAAGAAACAGGAAACCAGGAATGAGAGATGATACAACAGACCTTGAACAGACCTGGAGAACAAAGGAAGTTATTCAGACACAGACTTCTTTAGCATAAAAAAGCAATCAAAATTTCAAGTAAAAGAGAAAAGTACTGTTAAGATGGATTGCAAGTAGCTTTTCAAAGAAATTTCCGAAATTTACTTATATATTTTATTTTATAGAAGAATATGTCCAACTTACGTTGTCAATAACTGGATAACTGTAAATATACTACTTATATACATATAATGGTTAAATATAACATACTCTGGGTAATTCAATATCTGTCACTCTTTCATCCATTGGTTTTTTGCCATCAGTTAACCACTGAAACAGTCTGATGAATATATCAAATAACCATAAAGCAAAAAACAAAACTAAGCAGGAGAAAAAATTCAGGGGAAGATATAATTTAAAATAATCCAGTCTGTAATTTTTTTGGGGGGGGGAGGAGTCACTTTTGAATAAATGGTTAAAATAAATGGTAGTAGACATACACTACTTATAGCTGATTTAAAATGATCCAGTTCAGCTTTTAAAGTTCTAAAATGATAAGTTTTAAAGTTCTAAGATCTAAAATGATCCAGTTCTGCATGTGTTCTTCAATTTTTGACAATTTCTTTAGTGAAATCTTATATCTTGGCTTATACACAGAAACATACAGGGTGATTCGCTACCAGCTCGACAAACTTGTAATGTTTAGGAGGTGAAACAACTAAGAATCACATAGGAATGCAGGGTTATAAATGCTGCAGTTATGAGCTATGGTGCAAAGAAGCAGAGAAAAAGAACAGAAAGAGCAACACATCAATAGAACAGAAAACATTTTATTGAAAGGTTGTACTACAATAGGCGTTCGAAATTACGACCAGAAGTCATGCTACATGGAATTCTTTACATTCTTGGAAGATCCCTGACACGTCACATATCCTCCTGGCTACAGATATTCAAGCGACGAGGTCTTCAACTGAAGGAATGGACATCTTATACACCAAACTCTTCATGTCACCTCAGAGGAAGAAGTCCATGTATGATAGGTCTGGTGATCTGGCAGGCCAATGAACTGGCCCACCACAACTTATGCACCACTGTCCAAAGTTTAAGTGAGGTGTCAGCGGATGTCAATCATGTAATGTGGAGGAATCCCACGACGCTGGTTCCGTATGGAGCAGCACAACGACAGAGGAACATGTGCTGCATCAAGAAGTGCAGGCAGGACTTGGTGCAAGAAGATCAGGTATGCCCTACCATCCAAAAGACTGGGTAAAAGGTATGGTTCTGTGAAGAAGTGTTCAAGAATGCCGGCCAAACATTGACAAGAAATGCTCTTGAGTTGCATGTGGTTGCGTATGATGAGAGTTCTCCAAAGCCCATATATGGGCGTTATGCTGATTGAAACCTTCCTCACATGTGAAGTATGCTTCATCCGTAAACAATACAAACACAGCAAATGCACTGTTTATAGCACTCTGTTGCAGAAACCATGCAGCAAACATCTGTTTGTAGCACTCTGTTGCAGAAACCATGTAGCAAACGTCCTCCAGAGTGGATAATCCTCAGGCTCTAATTACTGGATGTGATGAAGATGGTATGCACTCATTTGGTTTGCTGTAAGTAGTATTGTCCAGATAATGGATTGAGATAAACTCAATTGTTGGGCTATCGCTAGAGTACTCGCACTTGGATTGTCTTCTGCCAAACGCAAGACGAGCTTTTCACTACCAGGTGTCCTCGTCGTTCGCTGTCAATTCATTGTAGGTCTTGTTAAACAACCTGTTTCACATACCCTTCTGTTCACACTTGTGAAGGTCGTGTGATGCGGAGCACGACTGTTCGGGTTAACACTTCTGGTACAACCACCGAGCGGCGTGCCCATTACAATTCACAGCTCCATATACAATCAGCAGGTTGACCAATTAATCGTTTGAATATGCATTCATCCTACTACCTCAGAAAACAGATCGTAAATGATGACTTCCAGCAGGATCGCTGTTCACGCAACTTTCTGTTCTGCACCATCTACCGCAAGACTGCCCGGAGGAAACTTCCAGAATGTATGGAACTGCATGCAGCGCCGCTGTTGTAGGCCTGCCTGATGACTTCCGGTCGTAATTTCGAACACATAGCACAACCTTTGAACAAAACGTTTTCTGTCCCATTAATATGTTGTTCTTTCTGTTCATTTTCTCTGCTTCTTTACACCATAGCTTGCAACTATGGCATTTGTGACCCTGCATTCCTATGCGATTCCGAATCGCCTCTATACCCCCTACACATCCTGTAAGTTTGTCAGGTCTCGTAAGAAATCACCCTGTTACCCTCGTAACGAATTTAAAATAAATATACTAGAAGCACATACATACTTAGTTTCGCAAGATTTTAAACAGAATGCACTGTTACGCATTTTTACTTATTGGGTACAATTTCTGTAATAATTTTAGTATGCACTCATTGTATTGAATTCAGGGCTACATATTTTGCTTGTAAGTGTTTATTATTATGTTGAAAATCTTGTGGTTCTGGAGTTAATCAACACTTTAATTGTTAAGGATGGCTCAATCAAAATGGTCTTGATGGGTCTTGGCAACAACTGTCAATTTCTTGTCAATTTGACAACATTTTGGAAATTTTCAAATCACTCATTTCTGAAGCCACAGAAGTAGTTTTTCTCAAAGCTTCCAGAAGCATGGAGAAAAAGTATAAATATAGCTACTTTCCCACTGACAGCTTAGTTAGCTGAATGACCAAGTTCAGAGTGATACAACAGCATTCAGTTTCTTAGTGTTTATTGCTTAAACTTGTGATTTTGAAGATTTATGTTATTTTTTATAAGAAAAGGAATTTCCCTCCCTTATCTTTATAGTTTTCACTTATCTATTTATAGCTACTTCCTTTTCTGTGCAAGTTGTGATTTATTTTAGTTAATAGTCCATTTCTTTTTCCAATTCGGTGTATTATTAAAAATATAAGCTTGCAACATTACGGTCAATGCGATTAATCAATTATTATTATTACCAAATAAACCAGGTAAAGTGAATAATTTGAGAATTCATAAGCAGATTATTATTAATAATTTCCAACAATTGGTAAATGTAATAATTTTCAGTGCATTCAGCTTCAGATTTGGCATTACACGTGCACATGTTTTTCTTGCATTAATGCCACATTAATGTGAAAAGGTATTGCACATGGTTTTGTAATGGATTAAATACACACAAAACCAATGGTAGCTTAATAAAATTAATTTTTCCAAAAGAAACACTTTTTGGTTCTGGAATTGTCCCCAAAAGTACACGTACAGCTCTTCTCAATATGACTGAGCACAATCAGTAATTACCATTTCAAACTACTAGGAACATTGAACACTAAACCATATAAAAAGGCCTCAATGTGCACAATGATCTCTCAGTACTTCAGCTGAACTAAACTGATGATCTCTCTGGTCTTACATTGTTTTGCCAATCTGCTGAGAAATTTCCATTACCTGGATCTCTTCATACCAGTACTCATACAGCTCTTCTCAGTATGACAGAGCACAATCAGTAATTACCACTTCAAACAACTAAGAACATGCTAGTTCACACACTGATCCCTGAATATACTCAGTACTCTGAGCTACACTAAACTGATATTCTCTCCGGTCTCATATGATTTCCCCCATCCACTGAGAAATTTCTAGAAGGTATACACAGTTACACAGGGATCAGACCAGTTACAGTTACAAAGGTACAGAGCAAAAATGTCGCCAGGTTTGGTAACAAAAATTAGTCATAAAAAACATCACCAGTTTTAGCTATTTACCTTAATTTTAAATGTATGTAACCCTGTAATCCTATTTTTCTTGCTAAGTTTCGCATTTCTGATGCCTTTTATGTTACAATATACAAAAGATACTACACAAGTTACTTATAATTTCACCAAAACATTTTACACACACACAAAATTTGTAACATAAGATAGCTGCAATGAAAGCATGATTTTTTTTAGCTTGTTCACAACTAGAAAAAAAAAAATCAACTTATCAATCAGTATAGTCTTAGATGTGCTCACATTTTAATAATCAATAGGACATGCTTAAATTGAAAGCAGCATTTGCAAAAGTTAAAGAAAGCCAAAAGAAGAGTTCTGGCACATCACCAAATGTTATTTGAATATAGCAAAGAACATTTAGGCTGTCGGCATAATGGCAGGGATTCATTCATGGAGAGCTTTCTAGCGAAAACTGGTTTGTACTCCTGTTACACAAAGATCTTGCTGTATTAAGAAAACCATCTAATAATGATGTCTTAACTCATAATAATCTCAACTAAGGATGAGGATATAGGTGCAATGAATGATAATATGAAAGTGAAACTCAGTGATGGAGTAAAGACTTATAGATAAAAATCTGATGTGTACACCACATGACTTCCTTGTACAGAATATTAAATTATACGCTTTTTTTCTTGCATTTTATTTAAACTTATTGGTTTGAATTAAATTTACTTCATCAATAGCGCATAAACTACAACAGAATAAATGCACACTTTAAAATTCACTATATTTGTTTACCACAGCGACACTCTGGTGCTAGGTTCACTTAACAGCATTACATCTCATTCATTTTATAACTCAGAATGCACGAAAATGATATCATCTGAAGTATTATCTAATCATTGCCACATGTTCTATTCAAATACTATGATAAATCTAAAATGATGTATAAAAGAAAATTTAAAAAAAAAAAAAGAAAGAAAGAAAGAAAGAGTTTTTCACAGACGATTCATTATTTCTCATTCAATTAATTCAGTTCTCACTTCATAAAAGAAGGCATTATCTTTGTTGTTGTGAAGATTAGTTTCTGTAGATTGGCAACAAATCCACTATCCTGCTAAATTTCAAATGTAAACTAATACGGCTGCTATGGTAAAAATAATTAGGCTTAGCCGCACTTAAACAACTTTTAAATTAAAATAGAAGAGAAACACGCAAATATAACAATCAAATTCGCTGAAACAACCTTGTATTTGGCGTGCATTTACAAAAAACACTCAATCGATTTCGAGGGCAGCTACAGGTCCCTCCTCATCAGGAGAACAAAATATCTAGAAAGGGAAAGAAAGCTGAGTAACGGCTTTTTATACTCTCGGGTAGAACCACGCACGAGGAGGCAACGCCATCTATCCGCAAAAATAATCATCAAGAATTATGTTAATAGAATTTTAAAAGCGCTAGGAAGGACTGGATTAGACTTAAAATCGTTCACTAAACTTGCTAAATCTTTGTGAATATGAAAAGCCTCAAGAAAATCCAATTCACCAACGGAAGAAGCTTTTTGGATAATTTTTGAAGATCCAAAGTCAAAATTATGATTAAATTTCCAACTATGATACGCTATTGAAGACTTGTTGATTTCGCCCTTTCAGACATAAGATTCGTGTTTCTTGATACGATCCTTGAGCGCGTGGTTCTACCCACGAGTATAAAAAGCCATTACTCAGCTTTCTTTCCCTTTCTAGATATTTTGTTCTCCTGATGAGAAGGGACCTGTAGCTGCCCTCGAAATCGATTGATTGCTTTTTGTAAATGTACGCCAAATACAAGGTTGTTTCAGCGAATTTGATTGTTATATTGGCGTGTTTCTCTTCTATTGTAATTTGTGCTATAAACCGGCATTTTCGAGGAAATTCTACTTTATATCATTTTACCACGGGCACCATTTTGACTTTCGTTGCTTTTTTCCACATGGCCATTGTTTTTCAGACTTGGCTAAGTTTCTCTCTTTTTGTTTATATTCCTTTTGAATATTTTGTCATATGTTTATACAAATTGTTTTCATTAATTATTTGTTGCTTTTCATGTTATAATTATTTGCTTTTTTGTGGCTTTCGCAATTATATATTCTTTTGTTCACTTGTTTCTTGCTTGTACCCCTTTTTCACAATATGTCCACTGACAGGAACCAATTTTGTAAGTTACGCCTTAAGCGTATGAAATTCTTAAATCATCTGCAGTTTTTACTTAAGTGCAAACACCAAAATATCATTCCCAAATTTATACATGTGAAATGTAGCCTAAAATCTTCCGTTCACATTTCAAAAATTTTGCATAAATTCAAATTGTCACTTCTTCGTCATATTATAAGAGACACGCGCAAACGTTTATCCAAAATTGAATTTGAATTGTATTACCTCCATTTAAAAATTGCTAATTCAACTGTAGATTTTTCCTCATTTGATCATGCATCTTGGTCTAGAACCGATACCGTTTGTCAACAGCATCAAAATGTGCTTATTTCTAAATTCCTCAAGCTCACACACCAATCAGTTAGTCCTACCCATCTAGTTAATCTTCCCACTGTAAACGCTAACCCCATCGTTAATATCTCCAACAAGAATCTTTCGGAGGATCAGTTAAAAGTATTAAAATATAACTTCAACTTTTCAAAGACATCTAAACCTTCAGTTCCTCAAATCATCGCCCCTATTGAAAAAGCTTTTAAATTCTCCACAATTTCAGAAACGCAGAAGGATACAATCCAGCACCTAATTACTCATAACGTTAATTTTAATAACAAATCTTTGGGTTTGAATCTTACCAAAAAGGAAAGAGAGACCTTACATGAAATTCATTCAGATACTAATATTATTATTTCTAAAGCTGATAAGGGCGGACAGATCGTTGTTATGGACAAACCCACATATATTGCTGGAGTCTCTAAACTGACAAATGAAGGCCCATACTGCTCGATCCCTAAAGATCCTTCAACTTCGGACCTCACAAAAGTTAAAACAACTATTAAATCTTCTCACATACTCCCAACACAGTTGAAGAAATCACTTATTCCACCTATTGCTAACTGTGCTAGGCTTTACGCTCTCCCAAAAGTCCATAAAACTGGGATTCCTTTTCGACCAATTGTTTCCAACATAGGTACAGCATCATATCCTTTGGCCAAATATTTAGTTTCCAGATTTTCTCCTTTACTTGCTAACAATATTCACACTGTAAAAAATTCTTCTGAAGTCATTGATAAACTTAAAGGTATTTCTCCACTGCGTTCTATTATGGTTTCATTTGATGTCAAATCACTGTTTACTAATGTTCCAGTCGAAGGAGCACTAAAATGTCTTGAAACTAGGCTTAGGGAATTCCATTTCACACATACTGAAATTGATGAGTTGGTTTCGCTTATTAAAGTCTCTCTCGGTCAAACCCACTTTGTTTTCCAAAATCAATATTATCGTCAAATTGAAGGATTAGCTATGGGTAATCCTCTCAGTCCTGTACTTGCTGACATTTATATGCACTATTTTAAGGAAAAATTATTTGATAAACTATCTTTTCGTCTCTGGATTCGTTATGTAGATGACACTTTTTGACAGTACTAAAGACGATTTACCCGAGATTTCATCTACTATAAATTCAATTGTTCCAGCCATCCAATTCACTCTTGAAATTGAATCCAACAATTCCCTCCCCTTCCTTGATATTCTTATAATCCGCAATGAAATTGATTTTAGCACGGCTGTTTACCGTAAACCCTTTGCAGTTTGTTTACCACCCCATGCTAAGTCATGCTACCCTGTTAAGCAAAAAATGGCTTCTTTTTACTATTATGTATTTCACGCGCTCAAAGTTTGTTCCACAGAATCCTTGCTTACCAATGAACTTAATTATTTAAAAGCAGTTGCTATTGACCAAGGATCTCCCGTGA